>CM060191.1:34320769-34473269 GCA_030549335.1 Pontederia crassipes | reverse complement strand
ACCTTTGAGCTGGGTTTCTTCAGCCCGGAGGGTACGGGCAAACACTACGTAGGTATATGGTTTAAGAACATACCAGAGCAGACCATTGTATGGGTCGCTAACAGGGGTAATCCCCTAGGTAACTCCATTGGAGTGCTCAACCTGACTGCAGAAGGCGATCTATCTCTTCTCAACTCAACCGGACACGTACTGTGGTCTACCAACACTTCTAATGCCATTAATCCTATAGTTCGCCTCTTAGACTCTGGTAATCTGGTCTTAACTGGAGGAGATTCGAACTCGACAGTGTGGCAGAGCTTTGATCATCCATGCAACACATTTCTCGCTGGCATGAACATAGGAGTGAACTTCAGAGATAACACGGATAGACACCTCACTTCATGGAAGAGCCCTACCGACCCGTCGCCAGGGGATTACTACTACAGGATGGAAACCCATGGGGTGCCGACGACCTTTACGTGGAAAGAAGATACTCGCATCTACCGCTCTGGTCCTTGGACCGGGGACGGATTCAGCGGACGGCCAAACATGGGCAAGAGTGGCTTGTTCCGGTTCCGATTCACCAGGAACCAGTACGAGGTGTACTACACCTTCACAGTCTTGGACAATTCCACCATGACCCGTGCATTCCTGAATGAGAATGGCGAGCTTCAACGCATGGTGTGGTCTCCGGCAAGCAACAAATGGAGTCTGTATTGGAGCGTCCCGGAGGACTCGTGCGATAGCTATGCTCTGTGTGGTGCAAATGACATCTGCAACGGCACTTACACACCGACCTGTGAGTGCCTGCCTGGCTTCGTTCCAAGATCTGCAGAAAATGGGGAGAATCAACTGTCTGATCGTGGTTGTTCGAGAAGAATTGGTCTGAACTGTCCCACTGATAAGTTCCACGAGCTGCATAATGTGAAGCTACCTGATACACTGAATGCTAGCATAGAAACTGCAAAGACTCTCAAAGAATGCGAAGAATGGTGCAAACAGAACTGTTCTTGTGTTGCCTATGCCCTAAGTGGAGAAAGTGGTTGCCTCGTCTGGCATGGTGATCTTGTCGACATTAGGAGATTTAACGATGAAGGGGATATCCTATACATTCGGCTTGCAGCATCTGAAAGAGGTAATCATCTAAGTTCCTTGAAGTGGACAAGTTTGAACTGTCACTGATCTCATTGTAGCATCTGGTGAGTACTTCATGCATAAGTAGAAATGACACTAATCAGATATGTAATCTTCATATCATGTGATGACTTATTATCATGCGTAAATTCTTTGCGTCAATATCTCCATGATGTCTTGTGTCTCACAATCTGTGCTCCCAGAAACATGTCCTACAAGAAACAGATTATCAGCATACTTCTTTGTGTCAATATCTCTATGATGTCTTGTGTCTCACAATCTGTGCTCTCAGAAACATGTCCTACAAGAAACAGATTAACAGCACACTTCTTTGCAGGTGCTCTTACTGGTCGTTCAAGAAGTAGAAAAACTATGCTTGTCATACTCCTGCCTTCAATTGTGGGCACTGTGCTGCTTGGATCTGCTTGTTTACTCTTGCTGCTAAGGATTAAGAAAAGGAGACGAGGTGCAGTTTACTTTTCACCCTGTTATCCTTACCTTCCAACTAGTAGTGCACTACCTTTATTTTTACCTGTTTTCCACAAATGAGAAGCCATTCATTTCCTACTGTTTTGATACCTTGGTAGTTTACAAATACAATGCTGAACTACTTTTCCGTGCTTACGCCATAGACACTCGTTTTTGTAGATTGATTGCAACATCCATTATTAATTGATTCATGGATATTACTTTAAATTGAACAAAAAGAATTTGGTCGCGAATCATCGATACCTACCAGTATGAAATATGAAAAAGCAAAAAAAAATGTCATTCAGGATTTTGACTGATTTTTTCAGTATCTTGTTTATGTACACAAGTATGATACGAGAGAAGTAATAATTCTGTTGCCTCACAATGTAATACCAGGAAAACTGCACATCTTCGATAGAAGGATATCTAAAGGAGATGAAATCGAATTGAAATTATTTGATATGCTGGTGATTAAAGCTGCCACTAAGGAATTTTCAGCAGATAACTTCGTTGGACGGGGTGGCTTTGGTCCAGTTTATAAGGTAATTATTGAGACACAAGAAGTATAATGCATAACTGAATTATCGAACAAACAAGTTCTTCTATATGTCAGGTCCTTTTTTTCTTATGCTTACAACAATCAGTAGGGTCGTCTAAATGATGGAAGGGAAATTGCTGTCAAGAGGATGTCCAAGGATTCGGTGCAGGGAGTAAATGAGTTCAAAAATGAGGCTCTTCTAATCGCCAATCTTCAACATAAAAATCTTGTTCGACTCCTCGGCTGCTGTGTCCAAGAGAATGAAAGGATTTTGGTTTACGAATACATGCAAAACAAGAGCTTGGATATGTTCCTTTCTGGTTCGGTCTTGATGACTCGTGATATCTTAATCTCAATATACTTGGAGATTTATCAAACTTGTTAACCTGAATACCACAGTTTCTTTAGTGAAGTTAACATTTTCTTTTTTCATTTCATTGCCAGATGAAACACAACGGGCGCTCCTCAGTTGGCAGAAACGGCTTAGCATTATTACAGGAATTGCTCGAGGACTGGTTTATTTGCATCAAGATTCTCGACTGAAAATTATACACAGAGATTTAAAGGCAAGCAATATTCTCCTTGATGCGGAAATGAATCCAAAAATTTCGGACTTTGGCACCGCTAGAATTGTCAAGATGGATCAGAATGAAGAAAATACAACTCGAGTTATTGGGACATAGTAAGTTCCAGACTTGCAGGCAACTTGAATTCATAATATTTCCTTTGGTTGGGTATTACCTTCATAACATGAATGCTGTATAATTGACAATCCAGTGGATACATGTCACCCGAGTATGCGATGGATGGTATTTTTTCGGCCAAATCTGATGTTTTCAGCTTTGGTGTGATAATGTTGGAAATTGTAAGCGGCAAGAAAAACAGATCAGCCAGGAAAGATGAGCCTAGTAACAGTCTTGTAGGACAGGTAAGTACAAATTTCAATCTTATCGGAAGATTAGAACTTGCCTTAAAACATTATCCATGGATGTTTCAATCACTGTTCTATGTAGGCATGGCAACTGTGGAAGGAAGACAGATGCTTAGAACTGGTTGATGCAGCAATGGGATCTTCATATTCCCTACCTGAAGTATTGCGCTGCATTCAAGTGGCCCTCTTGTGCGTGCAAGAAGGGAGTGAGGATAGGCCGACAATGGCAGAGGTTGTCCTGATGTTAAGCAGCACAGACGTCGCACTACGTGAGCCTGGTCGGCCTGGTTTCTGCAAGAAAATAATCCCTCCATTAGAAATTTCTTGGGACTCTGATGATACTCCTCTGACATATTTAGAAGATTGATGAGATCAGTCAAGGCAATGTCCTGTGCAGCTTCTATACATCTTCTTTGTCTATTCATACATGTACATTCAAAATTCATCCAAACCTCATCAATTACTGTAGCCATGGTCAACTCTGCAATCAACTCAAAAGTTAGAAAGGAGCTATCTCTAGTTAATGTGTGTACATGTTCATCTTCCTATTTGAGGAGTTACAGAAGTTAACAAGGAAAGCAATGGTTCACGTTTAGCAGAAAATGTTCTTTATTGGCGGTGCTTCGAATCCAGTCATACAGAAAGTTTAACTGTCCATTCAAGAGTCTGAGACCTGCTTTGAACTTGGAATCATCTTAAGTTCCTTTTCTGGGTCGGACTATTTTGAGACTGCAGATGGCCTATGGTCAGGTTAATTGTTGGCATGTGGAACATATAAAAGAGTACAATCTTCTTGCTCCAACAAAATTTGCAGTAATCAGCACAAAATTGCTTGGAACTGAACAGAAACAACGCACTCTTCTGAAACAAACTTTACATCGTATAGTACAAAGTAATCACCAATTATTTGCACACCAATGTCGCACACAAACTTTGTGGACAGTGGAACTGCAAGAGTTCAACTATGAACTCAGAAGAAAGGAGTGCACTCATTCCAATTCTAGTGGCGTTTAGAGTTCATCTAAGAACTAAGGACGGAAGAATTCGCTTGTAACGTCCCCAAATCACGCTTGCTACGTGACAAGATCTGTCGATACTAACAATGCTATAACTCGATCAAAACGACTGATCCTTTGACCAAAATACAATAAAAACGGAAGACTTAATATAACATCAATAAAATAGCAATAAAAGGAGAAATCCATAATGGTCTTTTAATATAATTAAAAAAATAGCTATGCAGAACATCGTGGAAACCTAATAACATGGACTCAAAGTATCTAAAACAAAAGGGAACAACTAATGAAAGATAACACTAAGACACCAGACCATAACGAACGTCGTTGCTTGAGCTCATTCTTGATTATCATCATTACCTGCAGGATAACTCATGAGCTTCGCAGCCTAATAGGTGGATAAGAAACCAGTGGATAAACATTAACAATATATAATCATGGGTCAAATAAGCATAGGTAGTAATGGGATAATCAATGGAAATATAATTAGGGCCATGCTATATCAGAATCAATAGAGTAGGTCAATGCTATGCTTTGGATAAAATTAATCAATACAATGTTCTAAGTAAGATCAATGTGCCATCAAAGACTAATCAATGCTCTGTATCAATATCATCTATGCAATGTCATCAATGACCATTTTGGTTACAATGAGGTGTCATGTACTTCATGAAATCAGTGATTGTGCAAGTCATCCTTGCTATAGGGGAGGGTAACCGTGAACGGGGACAAAATTGAGTCAGTGCTCCAACAATACGATGAAAACAATGCCATGAGTTCTTGTCAATATGTAATATGGGCACCCAAGCTTTTATCTTTATTAATTATTTAGGTTCTCGTCTTCGCCCAGATCATGCAATACAATGATATACTATAAATCAATATCTCACATAAATCAAGTGTAACAAATATCATGAATCAGTATTAAAATAATAATAAAATAAAATTACATCACATTACTTCATTTCGGCAGAACTCGGGTCAGGTTGGGTCTGACTCAAGTTGGGTTCTTCAATGGTTGGTTTTCTCGGCCCAACCCGAACCGAGTATAACTCGAACCAGTCCGGGTGGAATCCTGGACAAATCTGTGACGAAACTCGAGCCAAGACTCTAGTGCACGGGCCAGGTCCCGCGTCTTCATGCGTGTCGGCATCGGCGTGGGTCGGGCGGCAGGGAGCCCGGGTCGGGTTCCTTGCCATGTTGCCCGATTGTGGGCATACCTAGCCCGGGTTCAATGGAACTCGATCCGAGTTCTATGACTTCCGGCGAAATTATGATCGCACCTGCACATTTTTCCATATGGTTCCGTGGAAATAAACCTCTTATACATGTATAAAGTAAATACATGGATTGATGCAAGGTAGATATAAGACGATGCTAGGACTCTAAGTGAGTGCTTAAACGTGCAAATCTATTGTTAAAAACGATCCAAAAGTTGATCCAATGATCCTCTGCAGCCTTATCTTCTTCCCTTCGTTCTTCCTCCCTCGTCGTCGGCCGTTCCTGAAGGACCTCCAACCTCAACAGTACGTCAGCCACATCCTTGATTGTCCGTCGTCCGTGTGGGAAGAAGGAGAAGCTGCTAGGATGTCAATAACGAAGAGTAGCAACCGAAAACAATGCACTAGAAGACTTGGGTGGTTGTTGCTCATTACCTGGCGCCTTGGCTTGTCTCCGGTGGTCTCTCTGGCATTGGGCGATGGGCTCTTTGGGGTCCTGGACGTGGGTATACGAGAGGGGCACGTGAAGTGATGACGGCCAAGGCAAAAATTATTTAATGTAGATAGAGGCTAGTTTATATAAGGATGAGAAAGTTTGTTATTTCCTTTAAGTTGGATAAGTTTCAAACTTCAACTCTAATTGGGTTCTGGTTGTTTTTTTATTCTATCCGGATATTACATCAATGATCACTCGGCAACCTCAGAACAGCTCAAAGAAGGGATAACCCAAGTTCGAGGTGGCCAATTCCACTGGAAGTCATAGCCGGCGCAGGGATTAAAGCTCATGTTCTTCAAATCGAACACACCGACGTCCAGCGTCACGTTGTGGCACTTGCCGTAACTTCACGAGTCATCATCACTGAAATAAATGTCATGCCCTTTGTGCTCAAGGAACGCTCTTACGGGCACGCACCACCGGGAGTTGTTATTGCCCAGGAGGAGCGCAAACTCAGCCAAGTCCTCCGCTGTAGCATTCTCCACCCACGCGGGCCCGTTTGCGCCCGCCTTCTGTCATAGCTTGAAGACCTTCGCCCCGGTGGCCTTTGATCGGGTTCAACAGGTGGAGCTCGGAGTTGGCGTTGGTCGTGATCAGCCATTGGTGCATGCATTTTCATACATGTTTTACATGCATTATTTAGGTTATTTTTTGTAGTTTTCACCATTGCATGCATCTAGTTTCTTATTTATTTTCTTAATTTCTTTTGAGTCCAAAGCTACCCACTTCTATTTTTATTTTCTTCTCAGAATCATCATTTTGGAGGTGCAAAGCGATCGGAATGGAATAGCACATAAAATGGAGCACAATGAGCACGTATGGTTGAGTTCAAGCAATACTCAGGCCGGGCTGACATCGTACCCGGATCGGGTTGGCATTAAAATCCGACTTCGAATCGATTTACGAAAATAAAATCTGAACAGAACTCGGCTCGAGTTGGAACATACCTGGCCCGGATTAGTACAAATCAACCAAACTGACAAATCGCGTGATTTTTCGGCCGACTTTAACTTTGATTTAAATCGCGATTTCAAGTTGAAACCCTAGAAGGCTGCCACCCCTATAAATATGGATGTACCACGAAACCAAGGGGCATGCAATCTCGGATTTTGAAGCCCTAGCCTCACCAGAAACAAAAGATTCTACTGCGCGCCACTGCAAATCAATTGAAGAAGTAGAGATTTTGTGGTTTTGGATGATCGTTGGAGCATAGTTTCGGCCAAGGCTTGTTCCAAAGACGTCCATCACCACTTGGGAGTTTGATTCATAATTTCCAATCTTTATTTTATATTTTCTCCCTCGAATTTGATGTAAATTCTTTCGGTTATGGCTTAGTTTAGTTGTTAGAATAAGACTACGTTGAACCTTGGTTTTTTCCTAATATATTTTATTGTTTAGACTTTTGAGAAAATGGTTATGATGTGGATTTCATGATTAATACGAGTTTATTAGTTTCTTGCGTTAATTTCATATAATTTCACAAAAATTCTGCAAGGGAAAATCGGTCGAATTCTTCTCTATGGCCGGGTTCCTTCATTATTTTGCACCGAAGTGAATTTTAGTTCTGACCCGAGACGAGTTCGATTATTTGGATATTTTTGTTAGTAAATTAGTTTTAATTGCTAACAATTGTAATTAAATGGAGATTTGCAACTTAAAGCATCTTAGATAAAGTAGATTGAAGTTGATTGAGTTTTTGGCATCTTTAATTTTACTTCTATTTAAGATAGTTAGGTTATCAAGTTTTTGAGTCCTTTATTTTAAGCAACATTTCATATTAATGCATTTTAGCTTAGAATATATTAAAGTGGATTGAGTTTTCAACGTGCTTTGATTATATTCTTTACTAGGGTTGTTAGGTTCTCAAGTTTTTTAATTCTTTTACCTTTTATCCGCTTATTTTCTACAAGAAGTCTATATTTGGTTAAATGTTAATTAAGAGAATATGATAGGGATACGTTGTCTGAATTCTAACTTTATCTCACATTATTAAGGGCATTATTATCTCTGATTGTCATCAATTTGCATCACTTAAATCTCAAATCATTTTTTGTTATTATCTCAATTAATAAACTGAAGTTAGAAAAATAAGAATCTAGATTAGTCCTCGTGGATTCGACACTCTATTCATTCTTTATTACTTGATAAGATGTAGTATATTTGCGCTTAATTTGCATGCATCAGCCACCCACGAGACAAGCCGACGCAGAGGCAGTCAGAGACGTCTGGCGCCGACTAGGGATGTGGTAGTGCATGTGCTCGGAGAGATTGAGGAAGCGGGCGGCGGAGGCCGAGGTCTCTGTGGGGTTGAACAGTAACATGGTCCGGCATCTATTGGGTGCTTCAAGAGGAGAAGGTGGTGGGGCGAGGTAAAAGGGAAACTCACAACTGCTAGTTTGAGTCATCTCTATTTCCTATTAACACGAAATAAATGGTGTCATCACATATTTTTCTCACATCTAATCTTAATTAAATAAGTATGATATTATTAAGTAATATTTTTAAATACTATAAAATAAATTTTTACCCTAAATTTGTCGATATAGTGAAAATATTAAAAAATCAACAAAAGTATAAGGATAGTATTTAATTTAAAAGGTGTTTGAATAGAACTTGTTCAAATTTTGTCAAACACCCTATGTCAAAGTTCTCATGATGGTTTGAAAGTAAAAGTTTACTTTTTTTGCTTTTTTATTTTTCTTCTTTTTTCTTTTAATTATTTTTAAATTTATATATATTATTTATTATTAATACTTTATTATTCATCTTATAATTAAATTATTCAATTTTATAATTATAAATTATAATTATTTAGTTCTAATAATTAAAAAATGTGTTATTAATTATTTAAAATATTTTGCTTAGTATTATGGTATAATAAAATTATAAAAACTTCATATTAATTAATTGAATTAATGTAAACATTATATTAATTATATTTATTGTATTATAACATTAATTAAATAAAATTAATATAAAATCTTATGCATAATATTATATTTATTATTATAGAATTTTATTAATTAAAATGTTCAATTTATTTTTTGAAAAGTTATATTATATTTGAATCTTAAGATTTACATAAATTTTAAATAAATAAATACATATTCTATAATTTTATATCTCATAAAATAATATCCAAATATCCACTAAAATTTATCTATTAAATCAACTTTTTAAATTCCTATCATTACATTTTTCATCCAAACACCACTATTTTTTTTTTCTATCTAATCGATTGGTTCTTAGAAATTAAGAACTTGAAGTTCTTATCCAAACACAGCCAAGATTACACTTTGAAAATGGTGTAATTTCTCGTTTCTTTTATTTTTGAACATTTTTCTTGAATTAAAAGCCAAGGATAAAAAAGTTTACTATGAGTGTATAGCTATAGCTTACATGCAAAAAAATAAAATCTAGAAAATGATAAAAAAAATCTTTTTTACTTCAAGAAAGCCATGAATCCAATATATAAAACATTAGTGCAAAAATTCCTTAGATCAGAAGATAATTTGAGACTTTCAATAATATGAGTGAGATTTTATGTAAATTTGTATTATCAATATATTGTCGAACATATTTGTTGCCCCTGCCCCACCCCCCTCCCTCTTCTCCAATACTGGAGAAAAGACGAGGGGCCGCCTCCCCTTGCCCCTCTATGTAGAATAGATAGATTGGCCGAAAGGAGCTTCCCTCCTCCTCTCCTCTCTAATACCATATAGGAGAGGAGGAGCAGGTGGCTTGCCAAAGAGGAGCGGAGGAGGAGTTGACGGCGTCTCCTCCACCTCTATGTTGCACCACCTTAGAGGAGATGCCCCCCACCCTGCCCCCTCCTCCTCCCCCTCTCCCTCCGGTCGCTTGAGCGATGAGCGCCGACAGGGAGGGGGAGAGGGATTGTGTTCCTTCTTTTTTATTTTTTTATAAATTATTATGTTATTATGTTATATTTATCTTATTTTCAAATATCATTTCATGTCATCAAAATAATGAAAAAATTAGCTATACTTAGACGAAAGAGCATTTGATAACATAAGTTAATAGTTAGATGGAACTTTAGTTACAAAGTCAAATTAGATGAAAGAGTTGAAAAAAGAAAGTAAAATTGGAAGAAACAGATGAAAAGGAATGGATGAAATTTATAAAATTGGAGGAAAGAGTTGAAAAAGAATTGGTGAAATTTACTTGTAACATGGGTAAACACCAATTAATTGTTGTGTATTGCATAGTACCGTAAACCAAAGGAGTTGAATGACAACCAGAAAACAAAAAAAAATATTATGGATGTGTTTGGAAAAATGGAAAAAAGTCCGGAGATTAAAAATTTTTCCAAGGAAGTCTCTTTTGAAAAAGTGGCTTCCTTAATTTTTGTTCCAACTGTTTGGATATGGGATAAATTGACTTTTTAAATATTATTTAATATAATAATTATTATTATTATTATAGACAATGTGTTCATACAAAAAATTATATATATATATAGAGAGAGAGAGAGAGAGAGGTCGTGGAGTATGCTATGCCCATCAACCGCTGTAAAGTATAACTCCCAAATATCGGCTGTCGGATGGAAAGGAACCATCATTGTGCTTCGTGTAAAAGAGAATCTTTTCAACTTTCCCTTTTGCAAGCATAGACGACAGAAATGAAGCGGCGACATTCTTCATTTTCTTGGGCTACAAATCCACTGGCACGGACGACGTTCTGGCAAGGATCCGACGTGAGGGCGATCTAACAAGGTTCCGATGCGAGAGATATCTGGCAAGGATCCGACGCGAGGGCGATCTGGCAAGAATCCA
The DNA here is from genome assembly GCA_030549335.1 of Pontederia crassipes. Lineage (NCBI taxonomy): Eukaryota > Viridiplantae > Streptophyta > Magnoliopsida > Commelinales > Pontederiaceae > Pontederia > Pontederia crassipes. The sequence continues at coordinate 34,462,691 of CM060191.1, read as the reverse complement.
ACGAGCTACGACACTCAGATCTAGAGAAAAAGAGCGTCAAATCCGGTGAGCGACGCGATTCGATGACATAGGGCATTTGATTGAGCAAGGGACACGATTTGATCAATGACGCTCCTATTAGGTAAATGCAAATGAATTCAAGTGTCATGAAATTAATTATAGCTCTTGAATACACTCCTAATTTTACTGTCTTGTATGTTTTCTGACTGAGGAAAACTCTTGGTGGGTTTAGCCGTAGAACTTCATTCATTAGGTATCTTCATCCGATGGTTGCTTGTAAATGTTAATGATAATGTAATTTGAAGTTTAAATCTAAACCAAGAATCTTAGATACTTAATTTTAGTAAATGGCAAGTGGTTGTTCATCCATCATATGGAAATAAAGCATGAGACTAGTTTAGATAATAACAGTCACTTTGTGTTCATTCATCCATTCATTCTAATGTCACTATTTTACTTGTTAATTTTGTTTGTGTGAGCAGAAGACTAATAAAGAAGTTGATTCATTTTGTTGATCATGTTTTCATATTGGACAGAGAATAAAAAATATATTGATCATGACTAAAAGTAATTACACTTGTTTACCCCTATGTAATTGTAATGAAGAATCATTTATTAAAACTTCATGGACCCAACGGAATCCTGGATGTCGATTTTATGGTTGTCGAAACTACAAGGTAAGAATCTTACAAAATTTTGTGTTACATTTTCGTGAGATCATTTCTATATTTGTATGACATCTCTATTATTTTATTTTTAGCAAAATAAAGAATGCACATACTTTCAATGGTTGGACAAAGAAGTTGAACCGCAATATAAAGACATCTTCAATAGGCTCTTAGAAAAGGTTGAAAGGTCTGAAGTTGAAAATGAAATATTATTACACAAGCTTGAGACAATGGAAGCAGAACTCCAGTTGGAACCGCGATATCTTTTTCTCTTGTTTTGATAATAGCTATCAGTTTGATGTACTAGAATATCGCTGAACTTTAGTAGCTTTTAAATTGTATGATGTACTAGAATATCGTTCAAGGATATCTCCTTTGTGGTGTATTATGTACTAGTATGTTGTTATATGGTAAAGATAGCTTTCGGAGCAAATATGTACCATTTTAATTAGTTTGTTTGTAGACAATGACATGCTTACTTAATTAGTCCTATGCTATTTTCTTGCAAAGCTGGCCAAAGTAACAATTACATGCTTATTTAGGAATGTGAAGGCCTTTCCTTTGTACACTTCTTTGGAAATACTTTGCGGATAGCATTTCCCATCGCAATGTCTTGATTTGTAATAATACAAATAGGATGCTTATCATACATACATTCTAACCATGTTTCAAAGAGCCACACAAAAGAATCCTTAGTCTCGTCAACAAGCAATGCACACCCAAATAATATCGATTGCATATGATGATTTACTCCGATGAATAGTGCAAATGGCATACACAAGTTGTTAGTCCTATATGTTGTGTCAAACATCACGACATCTCCAAAAGTCAAATAATTGTCTCTTGATCTTTCATCTGCCCAAAAAAACTTCTTCCAACATTATCCTCATCCATCTCCCATCTAAAAAAGATTCTGGGATCACTTCTTTCTTTCTTTTAAAAATAAGATATCACATTCCTGCATTGCTTACCAACATGGTTTACACGTGCTACTTTTAAATGATCAATGCAATTTTGTGGTGTAACTAGATGATCGCCGCCAAAATTTAACGTGTGAGCAATCTTTGATGGGCCAAGTCCACAGTCCCTTAATTGGGTAATCATTTTCTTGGAATTACTTGATAATCTACTATGAGATCGTAGGTTAGCTACCTTTGATAAAGACATTAAAGCATGTGTGTGTTGTTCAAGAAATTTTCTCACCTCCCACTTTCCATCATATGTAATACCAACAAGCAAATGAACATTACAACCCTCTCGAATATTGTGTCTGCATTTCACTTCATTTCCCATTTTTCGGTTGAGAGGCTTATGACCTTGTTTTGAACACACAAGCATACTTGATATTACTTCATTACCTTTTTTAGACTTGTGAGAATAATGTTTACGCACAGAAAAATCAGTTGACTTAGCATAAACATTGTAATAAATTATGCGTCCTCATGACTGACAAAAGTCATCCCGACAAAAGGTTTGTTAACTAGTTTGTCTTGTTCCAAATTGTCAACAACGTAGGGTATCTCTTCAATAACATTATCATCAATATTGTACACACTGTTTCCAAATCATGAATACAAGAAATTAAGTATGAAATCAAGGAAATCTAATCATCATCTCACTAACCATGTATAAAACTAAGAGATAATAAAAATATAACAATTATACCTATGTGTATCACCCAGTCCAACAATTATATCATCATGTACATTATTAAAATTCATATCATTGATTGAAGAAGAATACATGACAGTGAGAGAAAAATTACTTAAGCAATGTCTACATACAATTTGTTTCAGCAACCATTATAGAAATAATTGACGGAAAGGAATTGCGGCAAGAGAGAAAGAAGTTAACGATAGTGAGAGAAAAAAATTACTTAAGCAATGTCTACATACAACAGTTCAATCACTCACAAATGGCTACCACTACAACAATGTCTAGTGTCCCCAATCAATTGCAGAAAAAGTTTACTGACCTACAATTAAGAAAGTCAAAATTCATCACTTTGTGCTCCTAGAAATCGGCGACAATTGGAATCGGTCACAATTGGAATCCACGACTGACAGAACTTCCCTAAAGCATATTGTCGACCGACGAAAGAAATGAGCAACATTCAGCGAAAAAAATCAACAATAGCGAGCAACAATAATCACCTAGAAGGAATGCCTTTTTCCCCTTCGTCAGAGACCGGAAGGAACGTCTTTTCCCCCCTACGCCGAAGACCGCCCACCTTTTGCCCACTTCGTCGGTTAATACCTATTCACCGGAGATCGTGGCAGAGGAGGCACACGAGCAAATCATGCCCTATGCCGGAGACATGTAGCAACACGCCTATTCGGTAGAGGAGGCACGCGATCAGATCATGCCCTACGCCGGAGCTTGTGGAATCGTGGAAGAAAGGGAGCTGCCGATCGTGCCCTACTGGAGGTCATGGAATTGTGGTAGAAAGGGATCCCTCTATGTCGGATCTCTTGGAACCATGGAAGAAAGGGAACCACCGAATGTGACCTACGCCGGAGGTCGTGGAATCGTGGTAGAAAGGGATCCCTCTACGCCGGAGCTCGTAGAATCGTGGAAGAACGAGAGCCGCCCTATGCCGGAGATTGAGGAATCGTGGAAGAAAGGGATCATGCCCTAATCGCCAAAATGTTCGATTTAGATGTACATGGATGGCTCAAATTAACACTGTAAAATACAGCGCCCATCAATGCAACATACTCCTTTTACCTATATATATATATATATATATATATATATATATACCCTATGTCGTTCTTGGTAATATAATAATAATTCCAAATGCCAAGTCATATATATATATATAGGTACCCTATGTCGTTCTTGGTAATATAATAATAATTCCAAATGCCAAGTCTCGACTAATTCCCATGGAAACCAAAATTGCTGGTAGATGGAGTAGATCAGAAATACAATGTATCTGAACGGGAAAAAGGAGAAAACGTGCAGCAACAAGAAGCCAATCAACAAGACTCAAACTAGAATAAACCATGAACAACCAACCAGGAAAGGCATCACGATGGGCGTAATATATTTATACCCTCTAGAGATTACTCTGCTGGCATGTTTAGCCTTGAAGCATCGGACCATCTCCTGCACTACACCAAGATTCCACATATCGACTTGAGTCGTGCATCAAACTAAAAGGGGCACAATCGTGAACTTAGGAAGGGGGAAGAGAAGAGGATGACCTTGAGTATCGATGGGATCAACGTCATTGTTGCCGCTTCCACTTCCGTCAACATCATCTCGCCGGTCACCGCACTTCCACCACTTCCGAGCCACCTCCATGCCCGACTCTAGTTCGTCTGACAGTATGTGTGGACGAAATCTACTATGCACTATTGGACGAAAGGACTCCTCATGGAGAAGTGCACAAGAAATGAAAGGAAATAAAAGGGACACCCGACTTAATTTTTTTCCACTATGCAAGGGATATGATCTATTAGTTCATTATTCAAACAATAGAAACGAAAAAGTTCCCATGTCAGACTTTTAAACAATGGATTGGTTGACTCTAATGGAAGGGAGGTGATCCAAACATGCCCTAATATGTTTTTTTTGGAAAATATTTGTTCAGTTGTTTTAAATTGCAATAACAATTTTTTTTAAAAAGCATCGACGATTTCAGTACATCGAAGCAAGCTTTGGCACACTTATCCTCCGAATGATTTTTATGTGTAATCATGTAAGTAATTAATTATACACATAATATCTTTGTTCAAAGTAAACAATTACTGTTGGCTACTATTGATGAATTTCATCATGCACATGGAAATATTAGTACGATCCAATATTATGAAAAGATTAACCCAAAACTACTTATCATATGTAGTACACATCCAACAAAAAATAATCAAGTTGGATTATAACGACCCATCATTAAACAACTACTAATTATTTTAATATCATCATAGTATCTAAAATAATAGAATATATTAGAATTCATTATTACCAAACTGATTTATGTACTCTCATAACGTGAGACTTTTAACGAAAAAGAATAATATGTACCCAAAAGAGTCTGTATACCAATTGACCCTTGCAATTATTTGAAGAATTATATTTAACATTCAAAGTAGAAATTACTTGAAAATTTTTTAAGTTGGTACAATATTATATAATACAATATTGCAACACCTCTAAAATTCTCATACGTGTCACGGGCGGGTCCCGAGCGATGTCACTCATGAAAATTCGATTATACAGCAGCAGAAACTTCTTGAAAATACGATGAAAGCCCACAAACATCAATGAAAAGTACTTTCAAAGTATCAGTTAAAATATGCTATAGCATAAGACCAATAATTACAACATACAATCCATATAAAAATATTGGCATTATTTAAAGGCCTAACACAATAACATTGTAGTGGAAGATCCATATAAAAATATAAAATATGATGAAAGCTCAACTTAACATGGAATTATTTAAAAGCCTAACACAATAACATTGTAGTGGAAGATCCATATAAAAATATAAAGTAACTCTTAAGACAGAAGACCCACTAAAAACACACGATTCAATATCATGTATAATACAATAAAGCCCATAAACTCCTTATCATGAAAATATAAAATTCAAGAACATCGAAATCCATGATGTGAGTCCACGAGCAAATTAAATTCATAACATAGTGGATCTTTAATAAAAGATCTAATGGCAAACTTGTGTCGGACTCATGTGCAATCTGCCGTCATGAGCATGCAACTAGCCCTTAATTTTCTTGCATGCCTGCATGAACTCAAATGCAAAGAAAACACATCTTCCAACAATTCGATCAATATGAAAATAATTGGATAGTTAATTATTAATAATTATTAATTTATTAATAATATTTATCACTTAGAAGAACTTACATTTTGATCGGTGTAATGTCATTTTTTTGTAACTAAGATGTTATACATTTTTTCATGATTTATAACCATCTTGATGAAAAAGAATAACATTATTCTATTTTAATGTCCAATTCAATATCAATAGTGGCTTGGAAAACTAATTATATGACAACCTATGTGTCCAATTAACAATTGTTCCATATGTTCAAGTCACCCATTTTAATTCAATTAAAGTTAGTTTCAAATTTTTATTCATTAGGAAATTATTAAACAATCAATCTTTAGTGAGTCATTCCATTCATTGAGGTATTTGGCTTGCCTCAATGCCAATTATGAATGGCTAGACTTGGTCACACTAGCACTCAATCGATACCTCGAAATTGTGCTAATACAATTACCTGCATAGAGATCCAACTCAATTCAATTAAAATAATATGATGAGAGGCAAATAATCCATCAATGTCTTCATTCGAGATAGTATTATTTCTATCCCTGCATCTTAGGATATAGTTCATCATCTAGGTGTGTCAAGCAATCATGTCATAAAATAATCATGTAATAGCATTAATAAGTAATTTGTAATATGAACTACATATAAGCATACGTGTGGAACATTTATTCAATCGACCATCAAACAATGCGTAAAAAAATAATGGAATAGACATATGGGCATAATATTTATTAAATAACTTAGTTAACAAAATAAGAGAATTTCACACCATGTACTGTAATACTCAGAGTCGTGAGTGTGTGTTTTCATGAGTCGTGACTCTCTAGTCATTCCCTGATAATGAGTTCACTATGGGAAATCACGACTCATTACTTCCATGTAATGATCCTCATCTATGACCCAGTACTTCAGTTATAATTCATGACTCATGATCGATGTTTCATGATCCTATTAATGTCTCACTGTTTTCTAACATTCGGTTCATGGCCTGTAATCCATTTGTCATGGGTTGATAAATGCATGAAATAATTTCCATTTGACAATTCACTACTCGTGACATGGGTGTCATGACCCAGATATTGACTCATAACATAATCCTAATGAACCTGGATATACCCATTTACTTTGAAAGATTCACATTGCTATCATTTCACGATCATGTAAGTGAGTTTATAACTTAACGATCATGGTTCATGAGATCAATTTCACAGCCATCAAATTGTCTCGTAACACTTGGTTATGAGCCTAGTGGAGGATCATTCTCACCCTAACAAATGACGGGCCATAAGGTCACATAATGATCGTAAGCACGAAAGGATTTTTCCTACTAGTTGTGTTGGAACAAAGTTATTATATGCTAATTAATTATGTTTTAATACGAATCTCGATTGACTGAAGTAATAATTTAAGTACATAGAAGTTTAAGTATGAATGAATTATTTTATGCACTAAACTTGAATTCAATATTTGAATATGTTAATTTTTAGAGTAATATTGAATATATTATAGATAATCTTGTTAGCTTTTCACCAAATAAAAAATTATCTCATTTTGTTAATCGTACAAAAAGTTATGTGCAAAATAGTGTAGTATGATCAATCAACCAATCTGTTAAACTAGTCAACTAATCAGGTGAACTGATCGAACGATCTGTGTGCAAAATGAATTGATTGATCTATATTGAAGGACTAATCAATCGGTTGAAGCCATTGGTTGATCGATGACTACAATGTTGATATCGGATGAAGTAAGACTGATGAACGATCGACCAATAGTTCAACCGACTGGTCTAAGAAAGAAGTTAACTAGTTTGAGCAAAAAATCAATGATCGAGTTTTCAAATAGCTATGAGGAGTGATCGACTAGTAGACGAAGAGATTGATTGCTTTAAGGGTAGAGTGCACAATAATTATCACATTTTAGCTCAAAAAGTTGAGAAACAAACTTCAACAGCCAAATGAAATTTAGAAGCTTGTAAAGGAGGTCCCAAAGGTGAAGAAAATATGAAGACTTCAAGCAAACTTGGAGAGAACACTTATGAAATCTATTTGAGCCAAAACATGCAAACATTGTAATCTCCTTGCTTCTTCTTTTGTGTGAGATTTAGTTGTAAAAGAGACATTGGAGGTGTGTTATAGAATTATCGTATAGGTGATTGAGCTCCTAAGTGAAAAGATTGTGCCTTACCTCTTAAATAGAGAAAATGTGGAACTCCTAGTGGGCTTCTTCCTTACCCCATTTGGAATGAAGGAACGATGAGTGAAAATTTCGACGATCTCGAGATCGAGAAGTCGAAGCGGTGGTGTACGCTAAAATGCCTCATTTCTTGTGTTTTGTTTATATATTTCTCCCTCACCTTCCTACTCAATTATTCATGTTATTTTATCATTATTGTGTTTGGTTTCAAATTTATCGAATCAATTTGAGCTTCAATGATGTATTCCATAAAATCGATATTTTCGATTAAACATTAATTCACCCTCCATACCCTGGCCCTTCTTGATACCTTGTGATCCAACAATTGGTATCAAAATGAGTTTGCTCTTATTTTTAAAGATTAGCTTTTTATTCAACGAAGATCAATCAATTGCTCGCCCACCGACTTTTGTTTTATTGATTAAGTATTAATATGATTGAAAATGGTTTTATTTTGAATGCTAAATCACCTTTCGAGCACTCTGAACGAGAAAAAAACATTTTGTTAAGCTTGATTGGAAAGGCAAAAATGTTTTGTATTATACTTTTGATTCTATCGAGTTTAACTGGATTCCACTTGTTCTACCTCAAATGAAATTGGAAGAAAGTTAATTATTATTCATGAGTCCACCAACAAAGTTATAGAGTCTACATTAACTATCATTAATCATCAATATGACTCATTTAAAATGTTTGATTATCGAAGCATTAATGATATGTTTGTTAGATTTTATAATGTTGTTAATGGCTTGACCTCCTTTGCGATCATAAAAATAATATTCAAAATTTTAAGAAATTTCTTGGGTCTCTCTTTTCAAAGTGGAACAACAAAAGAAACGTGATAAAGGAGCAAAATCTAGACAACTTCGATTTCAACGATCTTATAGGTTTTTCTCTTAACATATGAAATGAGTTTGAAGGATGAACAAGCAGCGACATGTTCAAAAGAGAAAAAGGCTATTATATTTAAGACATTTGATGAAGAAAAAAGTGAAGAGTCATGCGAGAAAGAAGATGAAGTTAACAATAAGAAACTCACACTCTATACAAGGAAGTTTGACAAGTACTTTAAGTTGAAGTGAAGATAATAAAACCAACTAAAATATTATGTAGGTATCATAAAGAAAAAAATTCAAGTCTCCCAAAGAAAGACAAAGAACAAAGTTTCAAAAAGGGAAGAAGAAAAAGTATGAAGAGCCAAGTGAAAGTAACAAAAATGATTCACCAAATCCTTCATCTAGTGAGGATGCATACTTATGCTTAATGGTACATTCATGAGGTAACTTCTAACTTGTCAAATTCGAATAATGATTATGATGAGATTTCATTTGATATGCAAAAAGAATTTTCCTCTTTCATATTAGCTACTGTTGCTCTACATGACCCTTCATGGTCTTCATCGCTCATGGCTAGATGGTCTAGCAGATTAGAAACTTATGAGTACAGAAGAAGCTTTCTTAGGATAGAAGCTTTCAACTTACCTAGATGAAGTCCTAACAACTAACTCTTGATTTGTTGTGGAATGTTCTTCCTTTCTCTTGTTTCCTTGTCTTTGGTTGCTGCCTTGTCGAATGAAGAGTTGGCCAAGGTATGTTAACATGTGATAGAAGATAAGGATTGAGGGTTATATATTATACATACGGCCTAAAGTTAATTGAAGGTTATTTTTCAACTTTGCCCTTAGAGTTCACCTTATTTACATAAATGATTGCACTTTTCCTATTATTTATTGATTTACTACATTGCATATAAATAAGAAACTATCCTCCATTAGATTGAAATGAATATTTAGAAACTTACATTCCAAAGGAATCAAAATATGAATTTTTGTTCGAAGAACAAAATCAATCATTTTTTTGTTTTTTTTAATTTTGCGCAAACATTTAACCTATCTGAAGCTTTGCCTAGACATTACTAAGAATGCATATTTAGCATACATGAACATAAGAGAACAATTACCGGTACTTTGATTTTCTTCTTTCAAATATTTTCAAAATCACTTTCCATGACTTGGGCAATTTTTTGTCACTACCTATGCTATCTTGATTAAAATATTCAACTTTAACACGCTCACACGCATATATATATATATATATATATATATTATCATGACATGGAACCATCACATACTATAACATTAACACAATTTAATGATATATACTTGAAGTAAGGATATTACACGGAATGTGAGTGAGACTTTGTTACAAAATAATTTGGAGGTGCATAATCAGTGTTTTAAACAATGATAGGTTAAGTTATGACATGTGAATTATCACATCACATGACTTGCTAACATTATTCTATTTTGCCTTGTTAATATCATGTTGTACATTCTTGTCATTGGAAGCTTCAACATTTTCATCATTGGCACCTTCAACATCTTGTTCATTAGGAGCTTTATGTCACATATGAATCATTTCATGCCTTACTCTCTTCAATATTATAATTTTCATCATTCAGCTCATCATCATTCACAGGATCAATATCATTTGCAATGTCTTGGTTTTATATCTATAATGTGACATGTCTTTTTTGGATAATCTAGTCGTGCATAACTTAGGTATTATTTTTTTGTTCAAGATCTTCCTTTATTTCTTCAATCATAACATGTATACGTGCAAGAGGTAGTGGACTGAACATCTCTTCTAAATCCATTCTTTTCATATGTCATACATATATAGAGAACATCTCCCATACACTATCTAAATTTCTCATTCATGTCCTCCAATCCTTTCTTGGTTCTATCTAGTGATAAGACACAAGACCTTCCACGCCGATAGTTTTAACAAATTAATTAACCAAGGACTAAAAATAAGTCAAGAAAAAGTAAATAAAATAATGGTAACAAACAATCAATATAATACAAGGAATTAGATATGAATGTACACAATGAAATAATGTTGCAATTATGATAAACAATCACTCTGCTTTTTCCTCGATCATGGTCAGATCTTATCATTTTTGTACCAAATTATTGTAATTGCAACATAAAGACATGAAGGCTAACCAATTAAGATACTAGTAACATAAGATAAAGAGCATGGCATCTTGTTGGATAGAGATTGCATAAAGTCGACATTTAAACATTAGAATTTTTGGGATCACGGCATTATGGTTTAGATTAGGAATAGCACTAAACCAGTAAATGTGATGACATCGACATACCTAAAAATGAATAGTAAATGTCAAGTATGTGCAAAGCTTCTTCCTCTTTGTCATTCGGACCCACGACTATTAGTAGGGGTAGTCGATGATCTACGAACGATTCAATAAGACGATGTCCATTAGTCGTTGATAACAATCAACGAGCATGAAGATGAAAGGGAAAAATGATGACAACGAAGGGAAATGCGTGAAATTATGAGAATTAGGATAAAAATAAAAAAATACGAGTAGTTATGGAATGGGTGGTAGAAAAAAAAAGGGTATTTTGCCATCTGTGGAAGGGGTACATACGGAGGAGAGAGAAAATAACATGTTGCATTCACATAGGTTAGGCAATTAGGAAACGAGTTATCATAAGTCGAAAGAACCTTCGATAAAATAAGTTAAAAATTGGATGATAGACTTGTTTCAAAGAAAAACTTGGGAACATATTTGAGAAAAGGGTAAAGTTCGATGGTAGTATCATAAATTTACCCCTCTATCAGTTGCCAATTGTGCGTTATTTTTCAACAGAAAATGAAATATACTTTTCTCCTATAAAATATCTTTGCGAAATAATGAGTTGGGTCTCAAGGGAGATGAATTTGATGCCCATTAAGAGAAATAACTTCTTTCTATTTGTGTTTTATGCCTAGGGGGAATTTGGACTCTTCATAATATTAACGCCATATCAGAGAGAGCCTTGGCTTTCCTTAGGACTAATGATGAGACTACTATCATCCGCAGTCCCACCAATGATCCCTCTCAGATAAGGTGAGAATTGATTCTTCTCAATCTTAGAAATCGACCAGTGGAACTTGTTACAGATGCCTTAACAAGGATTTTCTTTCTATCATAGAAGTTGAAGTGAAGGGACTCCTTGGAGGATCAATTGTGCTGCTGCTATGATTCATCTACTTCAATCAAGAGGTTAAAGCATAAAGAAAACTGTCCCTCATGGACTCTGTTTTTTTTTTTTTTTTTTTTTTTGTAATATTATGCTTGACATTTGACACCTCCCTGATGTTTTTTGTTTTCTTTTCCGTTGATCACACTACAAGAGACAACAATCGTCCAACAGACTGCCTAACCAAGCTTGGCATCCTCCTCATGGATTCCTCAATCTTTTTTATACATGGATAATGGTTGAACATCAAAGAACGTTAATTTATTTTTTAAAAAAAATAGCTACGTTTATTTATTAAAAAAACATTTATTTAATATTTCAGTATCATCTTGCAGTATAAGTAAAAAGTTTGTAACTTATTATGGTAAACCATAATTTGATATATATTGGCCTAGATATTTCCTGTTTGGTAATGTTTCTTGGTAATTTTTGTTGTGATGACAATATTGATTAAATAAATTTGACCTAAGAAAACATATAATGGTTCAAACACCATCGTAAAGAGCTTCACAAGGAAAATAATAGAGGAAAGTTCAAAGCTCCTTAAATATTGCTTAATTTTGTATGTTATGCGATGAAAGAGAGAGCTCTCAACAGAGGAGAGAGGAAATTTATAGTCATCCGAGCTACTTGCTGCAATTTCATCGAACATGTCGATGACAAATGTAAACCTATGACAATACACGCACTTACACCAGCCCTCTTGACAAATATAAACCTATATATGACGAGAAAAGAACTATTGATGAGTTCTTTCTTTAAACAAAAAAGAAAAAAAATTCACATGCCGTTTTATCTCCTATTTCATTGTAATTAAAGAGATTATTTTATCTAAAAAATACTATGTAGGGATAAAGTCAATCATTATTCATACTAGTTTTAGAATAAGAATGGAGACCGATAGGCTTGAAATAATTCATCCTCCAAGGACTGGTCTTTAAATGTAAATTTATTTCTTCCCATCGGAAAGAAACAAGGAAAAAAAAAAGTGAGGATTGCGAACAAAGATGGCAAAAATGAGGAGTCCACTGATGTGTCATTCTTTTAAGTGTAGATTTATAGTGGTTGCCGACTTGATTATATACATAAATATATGGATAAGATGAGCCAAATTGATATTTGCTTGGTGTGAAAAATGTCAAATGTTTAACACGACCAGAAAAAAAAAAACATGAAATACGGATGGTTCAATAAAAATGACTTCTTGCCAAGATTTTGAATTAAGTTTCTTCAAAGTGTCCAAACTTCTCATTTTTTCGTGGGACGACTAAGATCAAGACTCGGATGATGTAGAATGTGAATAAGTTGAACCATAAACATAAACAGGCTGTTCGACATGATATTCTCGTGTCGTGGCCATGAAAGAAGGGGAAAAAAAAGAGATAATTGAATATCTTAATCCGTGAAAAAGACTGGACGAACCATGAAATAGCCTGAAACTGACAGCATTAAAATGCTTCAAGTCTTCGGCCGACTGTGGCAGATCGATCCATGGAGATGTCACAGACAACGATCTACTTTGGATCTTTCTCACGTATATAATTTTTGTCTCTCGCGAGGACTGACCCCCTATACAATTGGAAACAGTTAGCTGGCTCTTCCGAGCGGACTGGTCTCCAGATCAAATTTGCAGAGGAAAAAATACTCCTTTTTGCAGCGTGGCCAGGATGCAGTTCCAAGTTCTTCTTTCGCTGATGATCTCTGCAGGAATGCTTCTCGTCTGCGCCCAGTCTGCAGGTAATCAATCAATCGTCACTGATTTCCTTTCTCTTTCAGAGGTCTGGTGTTTCGCTTTTTGCTGTCGTCGCCGCTTTTATTTCAAATCCCTTCTTTCATTCATGATTCTTCTTCACTGCTAGATGAGATAGGTCTCTAAATGCAACATACTGAAATGTAAAAAGGCAAAAGAAGCTTAGCATACTTCCAACAGACTACGTCCATCGCAGCTGAGTTTCATTTTGATTCTGCAACCGTCAACTTCTTTCTAAATAGTTTTGTTGGTTGTATCATAGTTGAATAATCCTATTTATGTGTTCTCCTACGTAACGAGGCGCTTCTTAGGGATATTATGTATCTGATTCAAAATTAATTTATTTTTTATCACGATATAAGTGTCATATTTCATGGGATTAATTTAGAGTCTCCTATCATTTATCAAGGGAGTACCTATATTAATTTATTTCCTTATCACGACATATGTGTCCTATTTTGTGAGATTAATTTAGAGTCCCCTATCATTTGTCAAGGGGAGGACCTATATAAATTTCCTAGGGATCCATATTGTAATCATCGTTATTTCATAATAAAGAGAGTCGTCGCCGCTTTTTCTTCGTTCGTGTGATCTCTCTCCCTCCTTTCGTAACAATCATGAATCTGCAGAAGCGATAGCTAATTTAATTAGCTTAATTTGGACTTTGAGCAATCAGAAAACAGAGAGATTTCGATGCTGCATAGGAATTGCTTGAATGCACTACAGCAATTAATTCATTTGTCTGTCTGTCTGTCTTACAGCTGACACAATGACTCCGAGCGATTCTATCAGAAATGGCCAAACTCTAATCTCCGCTGGAGGTACCTTTGAGCTTGGTTTCTTCAGCCCACAGGTACAGGCAAACACTACATGCGTATATGGTTTAAGAACATACCAGAGCAGACCATTGTATGGGTCGCTAACAGGGGGACTCCCCTCAGTAACTCCATTGGAGTGCTCAACCTGACTGCAGAAGGCGATCTATCTCTTCTCAACTCAACCGGACACGTACTGTGGTCTACCAACACTTCTAATGTCATTAATCCTGTAGTGCGCCTCTTAGACTCTGGTAATCTGGTCTTAACCGGAGGAGACTCGAACTTGCCAGTGTGGCAGAGCTTTGATCATCCATGCAACACGCTTCTCGCTGGCATGAACATAGGAGTAAACTTCATAGACAACACAGATAGACACCTCACCTCATGGAAGAGCCCTACCAACCCGTCACCAGGGGATTATTACTTCAGGATGGAAACCCATGGGGTCCCGACGACCTTTACGTGGAGAGAAGATACTCGCATCTTCCGCTCTGGTCCTTGGACCGGGGACGGATTCAGCGGACGACCGAACATGGGCAAGAATGGCTTGTTCCGGTTCCACTTCACCAGGAACCAGTACGAAGTGTACTACACATTCACAGTCTTGGATAATTCCACAATGTCCCGTGCATTCCTGAATGAGAATGGAGAGCTTCAACGCATGGTGTGGTCTCCGACAAGCAACACATGGAGTCTGTATTGGAGCGTCCCAGAGGACACGTGCGATAGCTATGCTCTGTGTGGTGCAAATGGCATCTGCAACGGTACTTACACAACAACCTGTGACTGCCTGCCTGGCTTCGTTCCAAGATCTGCAAAAAAATGAGGAGAATCAACAGTCTGATGGTGGTTGTTCGAGAATAATTGGTCTGAACTGTCCCACTGTTAAGTTCCACGAGCTGCATAATGTGAAGCTACCTGATACTCTGAATGCTAGCATAGAAACCGCAAAGACTCTCCAAGAATGGGAAGAATGGTGCAAACAGAACTGTTCTTGTATTGCCTATGCCCTAAGTGGAGAAAGTGGTTGCCTCGTCTGGCATGGTGATCTTGTCGACATTAGGAGATTTAACGATGAAGGGGATATCCTATACATTCGGCTTGCAGCATCTGAAAGAGGTAATCATCTAAGTTCCATGAAGTGGACAAGTTTGAACTGTCACTGATCTCATTGTAGCATCTGGTGAGTACTTCATGCATAAGTAGAAATGACACTAATCAGATATGTTATCATGCGTAAATTCTTTGTGTCAATATCTCCATGATGTCTTGTGTCTCACAATCTGTGCTCCCAGAAACATGTCCTACAAGAAACAGATTAACAGCACACTTCTTTGCAGATGCTCTTATTGGTCGTTCAAGAAGTAGAAAAACTATGCTTGTCATACTCCTACCTTCAATTGTGGGCACTGTGCTGCTTGGATCTGCTTGTTTACTCTTGCTGCTAAGAATTAAGAAAAGGAGACGAGGTGCAGTTTACTTTTCACCCTGTTATCCTTAACTTCCAATTAGTTTACAAATTTTTACCTGCCTTTATTTTTACCTGTTGTCCACAAACGAGAGAAGTCATTCATTTCCTACTGTTTTGATACCTTGGTAGTTTACAAATACAATGCTGAACTACTTTTCCGTGCTTATGCCATAGACACTCGTTTTTGTAGATTGATTGCAACATCCATTTTTAAATTGATTATTTGATTCATGGATATTACTTTAAATTGAACCAAAAGAATTTGGTCGCGAATCATCAATACCTACCAGTATGAACTATGAAAAAGCAAAGAAAAATGTCATTCAGGATTTTGACTGATTTTTTCAGTATCTTGTTTATGTACACAAGTATGATACGACAGAAGTAATAATTCTGTTGCCTCACAACGTAATACCAGGAAAACTGCACATCTTCGATAGAAGGATATCTAAAGGAGATGAAATCGAATTGAAATTATTTGATATGCTGGTGATTAAAGCTACCACTAAGGAATTTTCAGCAGATAACTTCGTTGGACGGGGTGGCTTTGGTCCAGTTTATAAGGTAATTATTGAGACACAAGAAGTATAATGCATAACTGAATTATCGAACAAACAAGTTCTTCTATATGTCAGGTCCTTTTTTTCTTATGCTTACAACAATCAGTAGGGTCGTCTAAATGATGGAAGGGAAATTGCTGTCAAGAGGATGTCCAAGGATTCGGTGCAGGGAGTAAATGAGTTCAAAAATGAGGCTCTTCTAATCGCCAATCTTCAACATAAAAATCTTGTTCGACTCCTCGGCTGCTGTGTTCAGGAGAATGAAAGGATTTTGGTTTACGAATACATGCAAAACAAGAGCTTGGATATGTTCCTTTCTGGTTCGGTCTTGATGACTCGTGATATCTTAATCTCAATAGACTTGGAGATTTATCAAACTTGTTAACCCGAATACCACAGTTTCTTTAGTGAAGTTGACATTTTTTTTTCATTTCATTGACAGATGAAACACAACGGGCGCTCCTCAGTTGGCAGAAACGGCTTAGCATTATTACAGGAATTGCTCGAGGACTGGTTTATCTGCATCAAGATTCTCGACTGAAAATTATACACAGAGATTTAAAGGCAAGCAATATTCTCCTTGATGCGGAAATGAATCCAAAAATTTCGGACTTTGGCACCGCTAGAATTGTCAAGATGGATCAGAATGAAGAAAATACAACTCGAGTTATTGGGACATAGTAAGTTCCAGACTTGCAGGCAACTTGAATTCATAATATTTCCTTTGGTTGGGTATTACCTTCATAACATGAATGCTGTATAATTGACAATCCAGTGGATACATGTCACCCGAGTATGCGATGGATGGTATTTTTTCGGCCAAATCTGATGTTTTCAGCTTTGGTGTGATAATGTTGGAAATAGTAAGCGGCAAGAAAAACAGATCAGCCAGGAAAGATGAGCCTAGTAACAGTCTTGTAGGACAGGTAAGTACAAATTTCAATCTTATCGGAAGATTAGAACTTGCCTTAAAACATTATCCATGGATGTTTCAATCACTGTTCTATGTAGGCATGGCAACTGTGGAAGGAAGACAGATGCTTAGAACTGGTTGATGCAGCAATGGGATCTTCATATTCCCTACCTGAAGTATTGCGCTGCATTCAAGTGGCCCTCTTGTGCGTGCAAGAAGGGAGTGAGGATAGGCCAACTATGGCAGAGGTTGTTCTGATGCTAAGCAGCACAGACGTCGCACTACGTGAGCCTGGTCAGCCTGGTTTCTGCAAGAAAATAATCCCGCCATTAGAAATTTCTTGGGACTCTGATGATACCCCTCTGACATATTTAGAAGATTGATGAGATCAGTCAAGGCAATGCCCTGTGCAGCTTCTATACATCTTCTTTGTCTATTCACAAATGTACATTCACAAGTCATCCAAACCTCGTCAATTACTGTAGGCATGGTCACCTCTGTAATCAACTCAAAAGTTAGAAAGTAGCTATTTCTAGTTATTGTGTGTTAACAAGGAAAGCAATGTTTTACGTAGTAAGGTTCGTAGCAGAAAATGTTCTTTATTGGTGGTGTTTCAATTCCTGTCATACAAAGAGTTTAACTGACCATTTTAAGAGTCTGAGACCAGCTTTTGAACTTGGAATCATCTTAAGTTCCTGCTCCGGGGCAGACTATTCTGAGACCTGCTTTTCCCCTGATGGACTCTGGTCACGTTAATTGTGGAACATATAAAAGGGTATAATCTTCTTGCTCCAATAAAATTTGCAGTAATCAACACAAAATTGCTTGGAACTGAACAGAAACAATGCACTCTTCTGAAACAAAATTTACATCGTATAGTACAAAGTAATCACCAATTATTTGCACACCAATGTCGCACACAAACTATCTGGATGGCAGAATTGCAAGATTTCAACTAAGAACTCAGAGGAAAGGAGTGTACTCATTCCAATTCTGGAGCCGTCTAGAGTTCACCTAAGAACTCAGGACGGGAGAACTCACTGATCACTCGGCAGCTTTGGAACAGCTCGGAGAAGGGATGACCCAAATCGGAGGTGGCCAATTCCACTGAAAGTCGTAGCCGCCGCAGGGATTAAAGCTCTTGTCCTTGAGATCGAACACGCCGACGTCCGGCGCCACGTCGTGGCACTTCTCGTAACTCCACGAGCCGTCGTCGGTGAAATAAATGCAGTGCCCTTTGAGCTCAGGGAACGCGCTTACGGGCACACACAAGGAGCTGTTCTTGCCCAGGAAGAGGGCAAACTCGGCCAAGTCCTTCTCCGCTGCGGCGCTCTCCACCCACGCGGGCCCGTTTGCGCCCGCCGGCTGTCGCAGCCTGAAGACCTTCACCCCGGTAGTCACGCGCTCCACATACTGCGGGCAGGGCTCCCAGTACTTGGACTCCATGTACGCCTGGTCCTTCCACCGCTGCACCTGTGCGAGGTCCCCTGGGGCGAGCTCCACCAGGTATTTGGAGCAGTCGTGGTACCCCAAACTGGGCGCCACGAGGGTGGATGCAGCAACTGAGCCGTCGAGGTCCCATGCCTCGACCCTGCCATTCGACTCCAGGGTGCAGAACTGTCCATTGGAAGCGCAAATGGCGTCGACCCAGTATGAGGAGGGCGTGTCGATGACCGTCCACTGGCTGTCCCCCGGCTTTGCGAACGCTAGGCCGAACAGGGGATTATGGATCAGCATGACGGTGAAGTCCGGCGCCACCGACGCCTTCTCGTAGAAGAAGTAACGGAGGGCGTCGGGCTCGAAGGACTCCTGCGGCACGTCGTCTCCCAAGTCAAGAGTGTATCCGGCGACGCGGCCGTCGGAGTCGTGAACGGCCTGGACGAAAGGGAACGTCGTGACGGACGGCAACGGGCGCTGCTCCCCGGTGACCGGGTTCAGCAGGTGGAGCTCGGAGCTGGCGTCGGCCGTGACCAGCCACCCGCGAGAAGAGCCGACGCAAAGGCGGTCGGAGACGTCCGGCGCCGGCTGGGGGATGTGGTAGTGCCTGCCCTCGGAGAGGCTGAGGAAGCGGGCAGCGGAGGCCGGGGTCTTCATGGGGTTGAACGGGAGCATAAGCCAGGGCGCCTGCGGCGCGGGGCGGCCGGGGTTGGCGGCGGCGGCGGAGCGCCACGAGGAACAGACGGCGCCGAAGCGGAGGTGGTCGGGGAGGGGGAGGCGGTCGAGAACGGAGCAGAGGAGCTCGTCTGGGAGGTCGGACCACGCCATTGGTGGTATGGCAGTCGGTCGATCGTGTTGGTGCAGTCGCAAGAGAGCTGTTTGCTAGAATTGGCTGGTTTGATCTGGTCTGAACATTTGAGCAACGACAGAGATGCTATATATAAGACGGTGGAGAGGGTGACGTCGATCGGCGAAGGTGAAGGATGGGCGCTACTTACGCAGCGCAGCCCATGTTATTGCACGCGTCGCCGGTGTGCGGCTCACTGGTGGAGGTGGAAACCGTGGGGGTGCGTGTCAGCGAGTTGGCCAAAAATAAAATAGCATATTAACGTCAAATGCAACGGTATAAAAAAATTATCAACTTACTAAAAATGTAATTATTATTGTTGTTATTATTATTATTATTATTATTATTATTATTATTATTATTATTATTATTATTATTATTATTATTATTATTATTATTATTATTATTATTATTATTATTATTATTCAATTAATGATCATATGTTGCACCTTGTTGAAAGTGGAAAGCCATTTTATTTCTCCACAATGCTGACTCCATCGATAATACTGGCCAATTTTTCGATTGAATCAGTTAGGATTTTAAGAAGTGTAGCTTTAGTTCCCTTTTTTCATTTATGAAATTTGATCAAATCTTGTTTTATGTTTCATTTGACAGAATAAGAAGAAAAGAAGTCCTATTCGAAATTCTATTCTCCAATCAGATGGCCTCTAAATTAACCTCTTCAAAATTTATATGGGGAAAAAATATAATTGGAGATTGCACGAGGAAATAATTTACATATATATATATATATATATTATAGAGAGAGAGATAGAGATGGAGATGGAGAATGCTGACATGGCACTATTATGGTGGCGTCCTATTGGGTGCTTTAGGAGGAAAAGTGCGCAGGAAAGGTGGGAAACTAACAGCTGAGTCAGCTGCTGGTTTGAGGGGGTCTCTGTTGCTGCTGTTAACACGAAACAGATGGCGTCATCTCGGCTGCTGTTTTCACTTTTCATTTCACAGGTGCTGCACTTTGCAGTTGTGTCATGTGTGGTAGGGATAAGAGGAGGAGGGTTAAGGAAGGGGATAATTAATGCCATTACTTAATTAGTGGATATCATATATTTGATGTACAAACTTCTCATACCCTGCAATAGAAAGAGGCCCCAGCAATAAAATACATGCACAATAGATTTTTTAGTTAAATAAGAACACATTAATTGGACCATTGACAGACTGTATCTTATTTGTCCAAGTTCTCAGGATTTTTTTAACACCCTCTAAGTTAATCTTAAATTAGATAACTATGATATAGTTAACTATTTTTAAAAAAATATATACAATCTTCATCCTTAATTAGTTTTTATCAATACAATGAAAATATTAAAAAATATAAACGAAGTATTAAAGGGTATCAATGGTGTCTGATTTAAAGGTTACATTTTGAAATGGTGTACTTAGTCGGTTTTTTTTCATTTTTAAATATGTTCCTTGGACTAAAAGTTAAGGATAAATAAAGTATTAATAAAATTTTGGATGAAACAGACAAAGGAGAAAAAATTAAAGTTAATGAGCGTATAGTTAAAGCATACACGCGACAAAGAAAAGAAATCTAGAAAATGAGAAAATAATCTTTTTTTTATTTCAAGATAGCCATGAATATGATGCACAAAACATACATTATAAGTAAAGGTGGTGCGAATAAGTAGTCCTAAGATAAGAAGAAAATTTGAGACTTTGAGTAATAGGAGTGAGATTTTATGTAAATTCATGTTATCGATCTGTCTTCGAACATATTTGTTTGTAACTGCTTGATTGTTACCATGGAACTTCTTGCTGTTGTTAACAAGATATATTATTTCGTTCAATCTCGTTTCTATATATAATAAAGAAAAGATTGTAACTTAATGAGAAATTAGGAGTGTAAGAAAAATTCAGCCAATTCGAAAAATTTATCCGATTCGAAAAAAAATCAAAAATTAGATGTCGGAATATGATTTAGGGTGAATTTTAATAAAATAAAAGTCGAAAAAATCATAAGGTCTTGGAGCCTATTTTTTATTTATGATTTTTTATTTATATAATTAATTCATATATTATCAAATCTTTTATTATAGATATAATATTTTTGTATAAAATTTCATATTTTTGTATCACATTATCGAAACTCTAATTTAATAACTTCAAAATTTTAGTAGCATATTTTATATTTAATATAAAATTAAATATTTTATATTAATTTTAATTTATTACATATATTTTTTAAAATATAATTATATAAAAATATGGTTTCGAAAAAATTGACCCTCTAGAGGATAATTTTTTAATATTAAAAATTAATCAGAAAAATAATCGACCTGACCGGAACTTCTTTCACTCTTACAAGAAATTTGTAATATATACATCGAAGCAAGCTTTGACATCGCTTTCCAGATATGATCATGGGGAAGTAGTTAATTATACAAACACAACTATCTTTGTTCAAAGTAAACAATTACTGTTGGCCACTTCGACGAATTGTATTGTTATTGTATCCTGCACGGGGAAATATTAGTACGATCCAATATTAAGAAAATATAACCCAAAACTACTCAACATATATATGTAGTACATATCAAACAGCAGTCGATCAAGTTGGATTACTCATAACTTGTCATTAAACAACTACTAATTTTTCAGTATCACCATGCATGGTATCTAAAATGATGGAATAGAAGCTCCAATTCAAGAATACCAAACTAATTTATATATGTACTCCCGGAACGCGCGTGAGACTTTTAATTGAAGAAAAATTTAAATATGCCCAAAATTTGAACTCCACACCAACAATTAATCGTTCAGATAAACTAATTTAAGTTGTTTAAAGCTGAAATCACTAGACAAAATCTTGGATTAGTACAATATTATATAATGCAACACAGAGTGGATACACTTAAGTGTGTTTAAGCTTGGATATTTGCTATTACACGTACGATCAGGTTTTCAATGTGTATATACATATAGTGGATCAGACGCACTAATTATATGTATATATATAATATATTAACCCTAGTTAATTAATCATATCCATTAATTCGAAGCTTAACTATCACCAAGTTAACTATATATCACCAGTTGGTGACAGTCCAAGGTGGATGAGGTGTCCATTAAAAATGAAAGCACCATTAATGAATTATGTGAGGAGGGTTGCACGTACGTACGTACTAGTTAAGTAGTGGAGGAGGGAGGAATACTTGTGCTAATTGCGTGTGTGTGTGTGTTTGTGGTGAGAGAAAATTAATTATAAGAAGATGGAGCTGAATGACTTGGCAAACAAGAAAGAGAATATTAATTAATCAATCAATTATCTAAAGCAGATTTGGTGTCTGAAGTTGGGACGAAGAAGCAGAACAATATCGGATCATGCATGACAAAACTTTATAGAAAAGAAAACAAAATACAGTGACCTAATCTTTCTTTCTTCTTTGTTTTAATTTCCTTTAAATCCCTCTTGTCGAGATTGGAAGAAGAAAAGTTTGGAGTTGGATTAGCTGCATGCATGATGCATGTGAATGTGATGCCCTTCTCTGCTAGTGGGTAACAAAATCAGCAAAGTTGATTGTTGACGACGGGTATTTTTTATATAAAATGTTAACATGCATTGCACATGTCCTGATACTCACAGGGAGAGTACGATCGTACGAACATGGCAATTTAAAATAATAATAATAATAATAATAAATAATAAATAATGAGATGGAAATATGGTCCAAGTTGTACTTGCCTCCGACTGACCTCCCAGATATGTGCCTTCCGGTATGTCATTGAAGTGCGGTTGGGTGACTTGGGTCCTACCATTAGGATTAGCAATTCAGCATGTTTAAGCAAAATATAAAACCACCAAGAATTGGGGCGGAGAAGTGTGTTAAATTTGATGCGTTTGACCGGTTATCTTAAAAGCCTAATTCATTAGGAAGAGTAACATTATTTATATTATATTAATTTTATGGTCTAGCATAACCCATTATATGGGCAACAATGAAAGAAAAATATTTTTTTAATAAAAGCTTAACAAAATTTGAACTCTCGACTTCTGGCTTACCATATTAAATTTATTGTGCTAATCAATTTTTTAAAAAACATAAATCATTAGGAAGAACAATATCATTTATTTTATATTCTTAACAAAGCTGACTCCTCATTGCTTAATGATATGTCTCCAATTTGAGTCCTTACGAGTATAAAAAAATTTTGTTGGGAGCATCACCTATTATTGTTAGGTACGCGACGCGAGGCCATTATACCGAATTAGTTGAACTCGATGATGAGCCGACCTTCAATTTGTGAGCAGTGCATAGCGCCATATAATCATTAATGCCTCATAGGTTGGATTGTCAGCACAACTTCCCAGACATCGAACTCCAACAAAAAATAAAATATACAAAAAAAATATAGGGGTGAAAGTAGTTCGATTGAATTTCGGTCCAAAAAACTATATGTTTACATAATTGGATCGGCCACTAGACCGGATTCACTACCGAGTTATGGTTGGACCAATCTGATAGGATTCGACCGGATTGAACCGAATTTTATTAATATAATAATTATAAAGACATAACATAAGTTATATGATATATTATATGAATATTGAATAATAATACATAAATAATAAGATTGAAATTAATATATTATAGATTTAATTTATAAATAATAATGGTTAACTTATAAATAGATTTTTATTGATTTAATATCTATGATTTAATGATGATAGATACTATATTAATAATTTTTATTAAAGTATTTTTAAAAAAATTTCTTTTTATTTCCTTTATTTATGCCCTTTGATAATTTTTCATTTTAATATTATTCAATTTAAAATGTATACCTATTTTATTTTAATTCCTATTTAGCTTTATACATATAATTTTCCCTCCTCTTAACCTACTTTTTTAACTTTCCTAATTTCATCATTTTCCTTTAATTTTTTTCAAAATCTGAATTGATGCGGACCGGCCGATTCAATCGGGCAGGTTCAACTAAATTTTTCTGGTCCAATGTCAAAATCGAATTTGGCATGCAACCAGACCAAACTTTCTTAGTTCGCAGTTGAACCGGTCGGTCTGATTCAACTTTAATAAATTAAAATTCCAACATGCTGTTTTTTAAAATTAAAAATACCCTAAAATTATTTTGAAAAAATAAAAAATTACCGTCTAACGAGTTGATTTTTCGGATGGTTTTTTCGGAATCCTACTTTTATATAATTATATTTTATAATATATATAATACAATAAATTAATATAAAATATTTTATATTAAATATAAAATATGCTACTAAAATTTTAAAGTTATTAAATTAGAGTTTGATCATGATAGAAAAGTATGAAAATTTTATTAAAAAATATTATATCTATAATAAAAGAATTAATAACATATGAATTAATTATATAAATAAAATATCATAAATAAAAAACAGGCTCCACTATTCAAAGATTTTTTTCAAGTGGGATTCAGAGGGTGGATTTTAATTTTTTAAAAATCACCCTAAATTAGTGGTGTTCCCCGACAACCCGACCCGACCCAAATCAGTTTAGGTCGGGTCGGATCTTGGTCGGGTCGGACCAGAACCCAACCCGATGGGGGTTCGGGTCGGGTACGAGTCGGGAAATCCCAACCCGAGTCGACCCAACCCGACCCGATGACCCGAGTTTTATTATTATTATTTTAATTTTTTTTACTTATTTTTAGTCCTATAGTTGATTTAAAATGAAAAAAGGATGGTCGGGTCAGGCCCCTTGGGGGCAAACGACCCGACCCGAACCGGGTCGGGTTGGGTCGAATTTTTTGCCCCCAAGGGGCCTAACCCGATCCACCCCGACCCGTCCAAATTTGGTCAGGTCGGGTCAATTTGAATAATAATCAAACTAATAATGTGAAATCCAAGAGAAATTTACCGAACTTGAAAAAAAATCAAACAAAATTGGATTTGACGCCCAATCCAAATTAGGGGTATAAGTAAAAATCTAACAACCAAAAAAATCTAACCAACCTGAAAAAACAAACCCAAAAAAAATCTAAAAGATGGATCTGACTAAAAATTAGATCGGTCTTTCGGAATAAATAAAATCACCCATTTAAATTAGGGCTTTTTACCAAAAAAACAAAGAGACCTGACTCGAACCAAATATTTTTAAAATTATTATAAACTTATTACTTCATTTTTTAAATAATATTTTATAATTTTACCTTCTCTTATTAATATTTATTAGATTAGGTATATTATCTACTTATTATCCGACATTTGAACTTGAATATGATTAAGTTATTAATTTACTTTTAGAAAGTTTGGACAAAATTAACTACAATAATTTCAAATATAATGTAATAATATGTTATTTTGGTTTATTTACATTAAATAATTAAACTTAGGGTTAAGTTTTATTTTTTAAAAACATCTACGTGATATTTTAATGATTTTAAAAAATTATTATTTTAAAGTAGGGCCCGACCTAAAAAAATCGAGACTACTTAGGTCGGATTTCTCCGAAAAAATTTAGGGTGATCTTTTATGCGTTGAAAATTCGTCCGAAATTTAAAGGTCGATTTTTTTCATCGAAAAAATCATCATATCCGAACCACTTTCACCCCTAATCCAAATTTCAATTAATTAATCCAAACATCGTTCAATAAAAAAGTAGTTACTAGGAGAATTAAAATTCCAATAAAAGTTAGACGCTTTTTTAGACCTATTTATTAATTATTTATAGAAAAAATAGAGGTGTCCTCTCTTTAAAGGAGGGACGCCGTGTCCATTAATCTTTTTATCCATTGGATTAGAAATCTATGAATCCTATTTTATTCATTTCCATTTAAAAACTTTAAATCTGATTCATAGATTCATGATTTGATGAATAAAAAGAAGAGAGATATTCCTTATTTAAAGGAGGGACACGCTTATTATTATTTTTTAATTATTTATTATATTTACCAAGTACTATAGTACAATAAAATTTAAAAAAATATACATAATTAACTTATATTATATCGGGATCTTATTAAGATATTATTTATTAATAATATCACAAAGAAAATTTTAATAAAAAAATAATATATTGTGCCAAACCCTTTTTTAATAAAACCTATAATTTTTAATTGATTTTTTTAACTTTTTAAAATTGAGTTCAATATATATGCATATACATGGTAGTAATTATTATTTAAATGATTAATCAATTATAATATTTTTTATTTAATGTAATTTTATTCCTTGTGAAATTATAAATTATTTATCTAGTTCTATTTTTTATCCAAATACTATTAAACCTCGTCTATCTAATCAATTTTGTAATTCTTTGTCAAATTATATTTTTTTCATTCAAATATGAAATCAAAAATTTTCTGTCTAATGGATTAATTTTTAAAAACTAAATCCAAACAGTACCTTAATAAATTAAACCAATTCGCTCACACTACGGCAGTACTCCAAACAATTATAGAAATTTGAAGGACTCGTTTAATATTTACAAATACTTTTTTCTTGTAATGGTAATTCTTGAGAAATCATTTATTTATTATTTATATAATAGTTTTATATGACTTTATATTTTCTGTTATATTATCAAAGTCTCATTCCATACATCTCAAAGTTCAATATTAAAAATTGACTTGGTACAAGATGATTTTTCGTTTTTTATCAACTTTTCTAAACGGACTAAAAAAATTTAGAATATTTTTTTCGAGTGAAAATTAGAGTCGACCAGGACTGATTTCATCCCTAATCTCTCCACATCCAGTTCCTAATTAATAATATGTATAATTAAAGATGACATAAATTACTTGGATAATAATGATAATAATAATAATATGCAAAAAGAAGGTTTCATTGGGCTCATGGCTGCTTCCTGGTTCCCTCAACTCAAATATATTCAAGTCTTGTACTTTCCTGCTTCATGTTGCTTTGAGTTCTGTGGGATGTCCTCGTTGTTAAACACTTAAAATATATCCAATTTGCATATTATTTTTTTTATCAACTTGTGGCAATGAGTTCTCTGTGGGCTGGGGACAAAAAGGCACCAACTCATGCTTAAAGATTGGAGGGGTATCCTTGTATTTGACCCCTTTTTTTCCTAATCATTATAAAATGCGAGTTGACACAAATAATTTTTATAATCTCGAGAACATTTCTTATTTTTGTTAGATTGTGTTAATTGGTATTTTTTAAGTATTCACTCAGTCTTAATATTATTTAAGATTATTAACATTCGACTAATTTGAAGTCTGAAATAAAAGAATATTTTATGATGAGTCCAAGGAGCGACTTAAGACAAATTGTTAAGAAGAATAACATCAATAATGATTTTATAGTATTAACATTTCCTTTCATACATAGGCCGCAGATAATTTTGATTTAGTCCGACTCATCACGTGGATAACACGAGGAAGAAAAAAAAATTTTAATAAAAACTTAACTGTTCACATGATATGGAATTCCCCAGCAATTAAGGAGTAGGAAATCTTGGAAGAGCTACAGGCAGGACTACATAATCTCCCCCAATAAAAAAATTCATGGCATTTGCTACTTCAAGCAAATGCATATGCTTCCTGCATTTTCACTTTGTTGTGTGCGTGTGTGGGAAGACAATCACTTTCCTGTTTAATCACATATTTGTTACAATAGAAAAAAAAATTGTGTTACCCCTTTAAGGGGTAGCATCATAATATTTCTATTAATCATGATTCATTTTATGATGAATAATGAATCAAAAAATTATTTAATTAATTAAGTCATCATTCGTCATAAATTAAATAATGATTAATAAAAATATGATAGTGTTATCTTATAAAAGGGATAGCCTTACTATGTATTAAAAGTTGCATCTACATTTTTTTGTTCTTACTCCATAACTACTAGCTTAACTTCCTTCAAAATGGATGGAGTGGTTGGGATCGGAGATCTATAAATTTTGAGTAATTTTTAAAGCCTAAACGTTCTAAAATTTGAAAGGATATTTAAATGCTCTGCTTTTCTTTCTCCAGGCGGCCTCGCGGGGCAGGGGGGCAGGGGGCAGGGGCCGGGCGAAGTAAAAGGTCAAAATAAAGATCGAGCTCGACTCAGTTGCTGGTTTGAGGCTGCTCCTTCGGCGGCTGCTGCTGCTGTTATTTCTCCAAACAGATGGCGTCGTCAGCTGCTGTTTTGTTTTCACGTGGTGGAATGGTTAGGATGAGACACAGTATATATATAATATATATATATTACATGATTTCATGAAAATGTAGTCTCCTTTTGGTGAAGCACTCTATCGTAGTGTTTGAATACCAGAACTTAAGTTCTTATTAGTACTCGAGATTTAGAAAAATTTAGATTTGGTGAAAAATTTAAATTTAACATTTGGATGAAAAATATAATGATGAGAATTTAAAAAATTAATTAAATGAATAAATCTAATAGATATTTGGATAAAAAGTAAGAATTAAAGATATATTTTATTATTTTATGAAGATTTTTTATATTATTAATTTATAATATTTGTATAGTTAGTAAATTAGATAGAAAGAAAAAGAAATTTAAATTAATCAATAACTAAAAAATGAAATATAAAAGAAAATGTAACATCATATTTTTATAAAATAATTCTATAATTATAACTTATTTAGAAGACCATAATTAATAATTTAATAATAATAATTATTATTATTGTCATATTATGCTAGTTACTTTTTATTATGAGATACGATAAGTAATAAAAATAAAAAATGCATACGTCAAGATTTAAACATGTCAATAATATTTTTATAATAAATAATAATGGAATTTTAATTTTGTTATGACAGTATAACACAAAGTAAAATGTGATAAACGATTAATATAATTTTATATTATTAGACTTAAATAAATTAAGAATAAGTATATATATTATTAGAGTAAATAATAGTGTATATATATAACATAGGCCTATATGTAAAAAGTAAAAAAAAGACATGAGTTCCGATGACGAGGAGAACTTTGCAAGTTCTAGCTACTCATGGGAATTTTTTTGAGGATTTGAGAGAACATTTTGCGTTGATTAGAACTGAAATACTTGTGGATCTCACGAGAAGAATACTAAGTGTGTGGCAGAATTTTCGTTAGTTTTGATCGATTGTTCTAATCCAAACAAAGCCTATAAAATTTTGATATGCTCATTTTACATATGTGGCATAGTTTAAATCTTTGGGCAAAAAATAAAATCAAGCTCTATACAACTAAGTCATTCATCATATGCTGACGGTGTTGAGCTAGATGCTGTCGATACCCCCTTCCTCCAGCTAAATAGTGTAGGCATTCGAAACAAATCCTATCGTTGTCGAGTCATATCTAGCCGGCGTTGAGGTAGATCCTATTGTCTTATTTCGAGGACTAAGGTAGATCTCTCTGAAGACGTTGATGGCCCCTTGACCTTCAGAGGCTTTGGCCATTGGGTTTTTTTAACGCCGCGAGCAGGGTGACGAAGTTTCAGACCACAAGGGCAGACCGAGAGTGAAAAATGATGGGGAGCCAAAATAAAGAGGAAAAAAATGACAGTCAAGAATTAAACTCATGACCTCTAAAAAGTCTATTAAACCTATTACCACTACACCAAAAGTTAGAGATATGTTTTCATGTGACACTAAATATAATTAAGGGGCAAAATTTAAGTTTTAATTATAAAATTTGCATATTAATATATAGAGTTAAAAAATTAAAATTTAGGGGGGGGGGGGGGGGGGGGGGGGGGGCAAGGTCCCCCTCACCCACAATGTGGGTCTGCCCCTGGTTTCGACGGTCCCTCGTCCCTGACGAGTAAAGGATTGTGATGATGCCGGATTGCTTAACTGAAACCTCCCCCTACAATGTTGGGGGCTTCGCCAAGCATGCCATGGATCAAAAATGGGGGGAGTCAAGGAGGACGATAGGGGAACCTTGCATGAGCTTGGAGGCCACGATGGCGAAGGCGACTGGAACGCTCTCAAATCGCATTCAACCATGTGACATAATACGCTTTAAAGGACGCTACGATCATCCTTACGTGGACATCGTATTGACAAAAAAGAAGACTTTGTTTGTCAACTCAACATAGATTCATAGTGAAAGAGTAATCATCGTATAAGAGAAATAAAATGAGAGTATAATCATCATAATGTGCGAAAGACTAATAAAAGAACATCATATGAGTCCTGAGTGGCTTAGTTATTACATCAATCTAACTATCATGAGAAAGGAAACCAAGACATGAACATAAAGGACTTAGGACACTCATATGTAGCCACCACGAGCTTGATTGGGCATTGTTGGTCACCTTCATCATTTTGACCTACACATATGAAAATGTAGGGGAGATAAATCTCCCTATGAATTTTGCAACTCAGTATGTAATTATAGTAAAAACATCATGACATTATACATGAATCATATGGGCATCATCATCATGTAAGAAGGAAATAGGCAAGATCATAATATGAGTAAGAGTAATCATGAAAAATAATATATTAATAAAAAAATCAATAAGATCATAGGAAAATAATCATAAAGGTAGAAAAAGTCAATCATCATCATAAGGGAAGTTTCACTATTAGTATGGCCAATCATCATCATAAAGGGTCATCTTTGACTTATCACGAGGTATGTTTCAACCCAAGGAGGAGAAAAATCTCAACTCAAACATCATCATCATAACTGACAAAGTCCGCTCGTAATTGATTAGAGTCAACCCATAACTGATCATCATAAGAGCTCTCTATTTAATGTTTTGTATCTTTTATCTTGCACCTTTTAATTAATCTTTATTATGATATAAAGAATCAGAGTTAAGTCATCATATGAAAAGATCAAGAATATCATGAAATCACATAAATCAAAGGGTCATAATGTAACATCATCATTATAATCATATGGGATATAAATGAAGGCTATAAGATGGAGAGAAATCAGAGGCCATAAAATAGCATAATCATTATTATAACATAGATTAGTATTAAACAATGAATCAGGGGTAAAAAAATATAGGAATCAACATCATGAGAGTCGAAAACTAGGTTGAGTGTCAAGGAGTCCCTAACAATGCAATAATTTACATAGGAACCCGGGCAGAGTTAGGGTTATACCAGGGCTGGGTTTAGGGTGTTGCACGTTCGGGCGAACGTCGTGCCCGACAACTTCGTCGTGGTTGAGCCCGGGTTGGGTTCATCCTCAACATGAGTTGGGTTCATCCCAATACCAAATCTCGGAGGAGCTCGGCAATGATAGATTCGGGCCAAGGGTTAGGTTCTGTCATACGAAAAACTGAGCTAACACGCAGGGGACTTTTCGATCATCTTTCCAGCAATGGACAGCGTCATGCGTTGTCATATGATAATGGATTACGCCAACATGCTTCAAACCTAAAATCAAGATTCTATAAATCTATCCTAATTTCATACCTTGCAAGTTTCTATTCGGAAAATATTATGTTAACCTCCTCTCGTCCTCGTCCTCGTCCTCCTTCTTCTTCTTGCGCTCGATCACCATCGTCCCCGTCCTTTATTGTTCTTCTGTTGGACGACAGCAGCGTGATGGAGAGTGAGAGAGACGCACAAAAAATATATGAGAGAAAATAGGCTAGCTTGTAGGAAAAAATTAGGGTTGTTGTCTCTTATTTGTAAGGGAGAAATCAAATTTGTGCGGTAGTTGGACAACAAAGTTCATTCCTAATTTGTTTCAAGTTTATCTTTTGCTATTCGATTTTTATCTTTCTTTCTTTTTTTTTGTGACGTTCCCTAGGCGTTACAACGATAGATGGCTTTGAGATGCAGACCTAAGGGGCAATTTCATCAAAGGAGTTAAAAGGGTGGTTAGCCGAGGAGATGACTACACGGACAAAGAGGAGGGAGAAGTAGAGGATGGGGACGTCGATGCTAGTTAGGAGAGCGGATGAATGCGATGTCGCCCGAGGAGAGGCCGGCGTAGAAGCACATCATGTGCTCAGGAGATGAAGTCAAGGAAGGAGACGGAGGTGCCTATGGATATAAAATAGAAGGACGAGAGTGAGGCATTCCTTTAGGGTGCTACACTCCCATTAAACCATACATACATACATATATGTATGTATGTATGTATGTATGATCATGTCTCCTATAAAATGTGTAAATGATACTTTCATTTGAGAATTTTTAATATGATCCATATGTTTTTTTTTATTTTGATTAATTACAACACATTTAAAAGACGTAAGTTTGACATGTCTGAAGAAATTTGTGAATTGGTCCAAAAAAGAGTGCCAATTTAATACACGACAAAATAAATAGAAACAACAATGACACGGATAATTCTTATAACAAATTAAAGAAAACTAGCTTATAGCTGCTTAGTATATTGAAATATGAATGGGATGGAGTAGTAAAATAGAACTCGGAAGTTAGAAATGACATTGCTTTTATAACGATGTCTCGACAGGAAAAAAGAGTCTCAAGTTGATTCGAATATTACATATAATTAGTAATAATTAAGTTGGATTAAGAGGTTTATCCCTTAATTTATACATATTCGAATTCGAATAAACTTGGTATTTTTATTGTTTTTTTTTTGTCCTATATATGCAACAAATTAAATCATCAGAGGGCAAGGTGGCATTATCTTTGTTAGCAGCTGAAACTAACGAATTGTGTGCGATCAGAGCAGGCTAATAAACGGGAAGGGAGGAGGAAGGAAGCTGGACGCCATGTGTTGGATGTTGTGGGCAAATCAGAAGAGGATCAAGAACGAGTTTGGAAAAAATAGAATAAATGTTCTGGAGCAGTTTCATTTTGTGCACGAGGGGTGAGCAAATCTAGGTTTAGGATAGGTCCCGCTCGTTTCGGTTTCGACTCGATTTATTTTGGATTTTTGAAAAGGATCCGGTCCTGAACCACTACTAGGACGTCACAATTAAATTGGAACAAAGATTAAAAAAATTTCGATTGTCCGAATTTAATCGTAAAAAAGTTAAAATTAAATATAATAATAAAAATATTTAATATTATTATATAAGTATGATAATTATTAATTAGATTACATATATTATAATATATGATTAAGATATATATAATAAATTATGGAATTTAAATGAAAACAAATATAAATAAAATATTTTAAAATAATTCATATTAATATAATATTTATTATCGGATCAGAATTTTCACAATTTGAACTCAATCCCAATGGGGTCGAGAAAAAAAATTAAATTTTTGAGACGACCGGGACGTCCCAGTAGAATGAAGTGATTGGTGAATTTTTTTGTTCCTGACAACAATTTTTTTTCGTTTTCTAAAAACTAGTGACCCGTTATTCCCCTTGCATGTTTAGGGTTTTGGATTCTTAGGATGGTGAAAAGTGTGCTTTTGTTAGGTATTATGTGGGCAAAAGCAGCCATCAACATGCATTGTATTGACAGATTAGATACCAAGGAAAAAATATGGTCAATGACCACTACTTCAAACTAATTAATTATCTCCGGGATATTCGATTATGCGTCATCCATGATCTTTTCTTGAGATGATATAATTAATTTAAGTGTCTAAAGAAGTAAAGAGTATCAATTACCGTAATATTTCAGATCTGTGTAAATCTCGATGTTAATAAAAATTTAGTAACAAGGTTTTAGCTTTCAGTTCGAAAAATTTAATATTAAGATATATTTTTTATGACTAATATATAAATGTATAAGACATAATTAATTTATATTGGATATCAATAATTGCAATTCCATACTAAATAATACTAAAAATCCAACCTAATATATATATATATATATATATATATAATAATAATAAATTTTAAATTTTGTATCAAAATTATAGATCATGTGCAACAAATAGTAAGTGTATAATTAGTCATATCAAATAATACATAGGAATAGAATGTTGAACCCATCTAAATTATTATCTTCTAACTTAATTTATTAACTGAGAGAACTAAAAATATTTTATTACAAAATTTATTTAAAAAAATAAAAAGAAATGGCATTAGTTATAATAAGATAGATTTGTGTATTTAACTAATGAGAAAAAAACTCTAGTGTTCAGACCTTGTATTTCCACTATTATTTATTTATTTATTTATTGACTATCAATTAATAAAGCATATTCTTCAGGGGATGAATATTTCTTGCATGTACATGGATGCCTAAAAAACTTGATGATGTAATTATTCTAGGTGAAAGCAGAATTAAAACGTTCATCTTCCTTAACTAAGATACTTTTAATATTGCTAAAAAATTTAGAAAATAATTATAATTAGAGCATATTAAAAATTAAATTGTTTAATGAAAAATATTTATTGGCAGAATCGGATAGCGGTGACTTAGGAAGTGGTGGTGGGCGATGTAATAAATGGGAAGCTGAGCTGACTCAGTTGCCGGTTTGAGGCGGCGGCTGCTGTTATTTCTCCAAACAGATGGCGTCTTTACAGCTGCTGTTTTCTTTTCACGTGTAGTTGTAGAAGACGAGGATACGACAGAGAAATATAATATATATACCATATATTATGATTAGCAACACATCGGAGCAGTGTTAACCAAAACACGTTTGACATGTCTATAGAAATTTGCGAGGTAGAACACGACGTAGTGTAGAGCACTCGTATTATTTAGGATTTTTTGATCTCTCCTGAATTATGAGCTTTCCAATATTTTACTGACCTTCTTTAACTATATCGTCTTTTTCATTTAAGTTCATTCGTCAACTTCTGTCAATTTTTCGTTAATTTTTATTTATTTTTTATTTATAAAATGATCAAATTATCCTTTCTTCGTATCATCTAATATAAAAAATATATTATAAAAATTAGATGTGTCGATTCAAGTGTACCTTTAACTTTTTATTTTTATAATAAATTATTTTATATTTTTCAATATTAGATGATACGAGGGAAGGAAAATTTGGTCATTTCATAAATAAAAAAAAATAAAAATTAACGAAAAAGTTGATGGAGGTTGACAGATGAACTTAAGTGGAAAAGACGATATAGTTCAAGGGGGTCAGCGGAATATTCAAAAGACGTAGGTAGACGCGAAAAAAGTTCATAGTTCAGGAGTCAACGGAAAAAACCATATTATTTATTAGATTAATAAAATAAATATATATTAATTTAAAGCATATATTAAATAATAAATATAATTAAAACACAACAATTTTAATGTTAGAAACAAAATTGCTGCGAAAATTTCTATAATATATTTTAAAAAACAGCTTATATTTGTGTAGGCATATTGAACTATGAATTTAACGATATGGACTAGTAACATAGAATTCAAAATTCGAAAGGACATTTGCTTTAATCGATGTCTCGACCAAAAAAAGAAAAGAAAAGAAAAAAAAAAAACAAATCGAAGTTGATTCGGATTCGAGTATGTGTAAATGAATCAAGGGATAAATTGCCTCTTAACTGAACTTAATTATTAGTATTATTTGTAACGAAGCCATTAGAGGTCAAGGTAGCATCATCTTAATTTATCCATTAATTGGCAGCTGATATTATGTGTAATCAAAATTAATTAATTTCTAAGTGCCGGGGGAAGGAAGCAAGGGGCTATGTCTTGGGGTGGTGGGCAGATTTGGTGTGCAATGAAGTTTGTGAATTAGCAATACAGCTAGAATAAGAAATTAATTAAAGTTTGGAGTTTTAGGCTGATAGTATCATGCTTTTGTTCGGTATTATCTGGGCAAAATCAACATGCATTGTGTATCTTGGTGGCCTTCTCCTCCACATATATAATAATATATAGCTTAATATATACAAATGGTATATATATATATATTTAATATTTAACGTGTGCTACATACAATTTAATATTAGGGGCATGCAGTACGAGAGTACGAGCATGAAAAGTTAATTAGATAACAAGAAAAAACATGGTCAACTAATTATCTCTCCCGGATCTTCGCTTGTGCGTCATTGATGATTAAAGGGATTACGCATATATGTTTCTTTCTGTTTTTTTCCCTCTTTTTATCTTAATAATCCAACTAGTGTTGTATATATGGCTCTCCATGATACTTTTCTTTTTTAAAAACATGGTGATAACACTTAGTAATCTTACTCCTATAGTGTTATATGGCGCTCCATGATAAAAGATTGTTTATCCCATAAAGAAACAAGGAAGAAAAGTATGAAAATAGATACTACACAAATTCTTAGTTCTTATCACAAATAACAGGGGTAGAAGCAGCAGAAGATGATCAAAAGGTCATGTCAACACTAAATCGCATATGAGAGAAAATTTCATATGTTATTATCGCAGCAAGTTAAGAAGAGAAATTATAGAGGCTAAAAAATACAATAGAATGAAAAGAATCAAATGATAGTGACATGAGACGATCTCATATTTGTTTCAAAAGGAAATCAAGAAGGCGGTCTCATATACTACGAGAGTTTTGCATCATGCAACTCTTTTAAAAGAATACTTTTAGAACTCGTTTTGTCACAATGAAGATGAACGATAAAATAGAGTTTTAAATTTTAGAAATTTGAGATGTACACATACAAATAAATGTTGATTGAGTTGATTTTGAAGAATGTTAAGCATATATCAAATTTGCATCTCAATCTAATTTATCAATTTTTGAATTAGAAATGCTATTGTAGTCATAAGAGTGAAAAAAAATGAAAATTTATTAAAGGATACATGATTGTTGCTAAAGAAATGTTATCATGAGTATTATATAAAACTCATGTGAATTAGATTGGACAATATGCAATAGATGAAGAAGTTTTCATTAAATTTATGGCACAAAAGATTGAGACACATGAATGAAAAAGGGTTGTAGATTCTGACGAGAAATTCTCTCATCGTTGTTATCAAAGATATTTTGAATATTTGTGCTAAATGTCTATTTGATCAATGGTGCAGAGTATCATTTGTGTAAGAAGAAAGAAAATAAATTAGATTTGATGCATTCTAATGTGTGTGATCCCGTTGAGATAAATTCATTATGTGGCAATAGATATTTTATTACTTTTATCGATAATGTTTCATCAAACTTATGCATTTGTTTTATGAAGACAAAAAAATTAAGCATTTCAAAATTTTCAGAAGTTTCATGTCATAGTGGAGAAAGATATAGGAAATCATCTAAAATGTCTTAACACAAACAATGGTAATGAATATGTATGTCTAAAAAATTCAAGACTTATTGCATAGAACATGACATTGGACATAAGAAGACAGTATATGTAACTCTATAACATAATAGTACTATTGAAAGAATGAATAAATAGGGTCAGATGTATGTTAGAGGACGGTGGATTTGCCTAAGTTCTTTTGAAGTGATGTTGTTAAATATCTATTAGTTCCTTTAAATTCATATATTCCTAAGAAAGTACAGAGTTCTTACTCTCGCTTGAAGATATTTTGTTAGACAAAGGAACATGGACAAAAATTTCATGACAGAATTTAATAGTGTATATTTTTAAATTATGGAGATAGATTCTAAATACAAATGATGGGATCCGGATAATAAGAAAATTATCAGAAGCAAAGATGTATTGTTTCATGAATAAGAAATTTTTACAAACTTTAATAAATCAAAGAATTATGTACAAGTTGAACTCAAGAATAATAACCAAGATGTGCATGGATACAAATGTAGAGAATATTAAATGGGATGAGCAAGAAGCTATTTCCATCGCATAGATCTACAAATATGCAATTTTTGAATTAATACTCAATGATTACTAAAGAGAATGAGCTAAAGACGAAATCAATAAGAATAGGCATAACTAGATTCCATCAATCTCCTCCTCATGGGCTGAAGGAAGATATTGTTGGGCCTTGAAGTTATCCAGCCCATAAGAAATATTTAAGTTAATTAAGTTTAATTAACTAAATAAGTTTTTCTCTCTCCTGGAGTTTTTTTTTTGTTTTTGAGAAAAAAAGACGGTTTTTTCTCCTTGAATAGTGCTCCTGTGAGGATTATTGAAAAAAAAAGTTTTTTTATCAATGAACACAGAGAATAGGAGATAGAAAAAGGAGAAAGCCTGAAAAACTAGACGATTCTACTTGAACCAGCAAATTAAAATAAAAATAAAATCAAATTAAAAGGATATCTAAGATTTCTTGATATTATAATCACAAAAAATTTATAACAATTAAGATGATATTATTCATACTATTTATTTTAGTACTTTTTTAGGAAAGAATTACTTACTTTAGTGAATTATTGTTCGGACGAAATTTAAAAGACATTGCTATAATATTGTTCTGTAATTTTTTTCCTTCTTTTTGAAAATTTTTTCACGCAGATTTAATCTTTTTTGTATATTATTATTTTCTATTGCATCTAATGCTTGATTTATATTACCGAATTCAGATATGAAAAGGAGGATTAAATTCCCAAACACCACTTCTATCTATACATCCTTCTATCCAAACTTCTCCAGGAAGATACAGCTGCCGGCCGGCGCCGAAGTGCCAGCGCCACACTTTTACCGGGAAGCAACAGGCGATAGGCGATCGGTCGGAGGCGGCTTGGTGGTTTGAAATGAGGTCTCCGGCAGATCTCTTCTTTCTTTCTTAGATATTTGAAAGCAAGTGAAGGCTACTTACTGATAATCCATGTATATATATAGCTGCAGTAACATGCATGCATGCATGCATGCACGTACGCACGCACTACCACAAACTGCAAGTAGCAGTTCATGTACTCAGTAACCAAATTCAAGTGGCAATCTTAATTATGCAACCTGTCTTCTGAAATGTTGTACAAATTAATTAATTAGGGCACGCACATGATGGTGAAATTATATGAACGTCTCACTTTGCATCTTAGAGAAGCATATATTTGCACTTTGTTCTTGTTCTTCTAATCATGTAATTGAAGTAGCATTAGTACTGTTACCTTCTTGGAAGATTCGTTTCTTCACATGGTACAAAATGATTGATTGTTCTCTTCCTTCAGTATGTTAGTATTGATCTCAGTTCTGATTGGCAATTCCACATGAGTACACGCGGTAGTAATAAACTAATAATAGTAATATCAATAATAATAATAATAATAATAATAATATAGCAGTCCATTATCATTTGGACGCGCGATATGTATGCAATGATCTGATGTTATGCCTTGTTATTCTTCAAATGAAAAAAATGTGAATGCCATTATCTCCAATAAGAATCAGAGCCAAAAACTAAGAGGGCATATATGCAGATCGAATACCTAATAACGCAAGTTCTCAAGGTAGGAGTATATATAATTAGCGGCTCGTCAACCAAAAGCTTCACACTCATCGGCGTCGGCTAATCCAATACCTCAAGCGCAGACCTGAGCATTTGGTCTGTTTCTTTCAGGTTTGTGTTCAACTTCCAAATCACTCTCCCCCTCCCTCCCTCCCTCCCTCCCTCTACGTACATAGTCCTTATTTTGAGTCTGTTAAGTTAGAGTGAGTTATTAACATTCGAATATAGGGTGTATATACTAGCATGCAATTGAACCATTTAGAAACAAATATATAACATATGCATATAACTATATAAGCCTTTGAATATTATTAAAGATGTATTATTCATCTTTTGTAACTAGCCAGGTAAAGTCAAACAGATGGATACCAGAGTGGTCGCAGGTTTCGCCGTCCTACTCATCGCTTCGGTTCATGCAGATTCGATGTTCGAGCCGACTTTGATAGGTAATTAATGGTAGCAATGATCACTTCAACAAATTAACAGGAAATACAACTTCTTATTTGGACACGATTTGCTACTATGTACATCCCTGTGGCTGTGATGCAGAAAACGGCGCCAACTTTGTGAATGAACAGCTGCAAGACCAGGTTTGTGGTTCATGCTTGAAGGCATCAAGGGAAGCTGAAACTGTCTTGACCCGCACTAACGTATTGGAGGACGCTGAGATGCTTTCTGTTGAAGTCTGCCATCGTTTGCCATCTGATCTCAAAATTAAGGTGGAGACTCCCAATCCAATGCTTAATTACAATGCATCTCAAGCAATATAATAAATCAATCACAACTTCGTTAATCTTGCATGTTCTTGTCTTAGTGCCTCGAGAAATCAGCAGCCTACTTGTATCAGACAAAGTTCCGCCTGCGTGACCTCTTCCACGAGAGGAACCTCTGCAACAGCACAGGACTGTGCTCTGTTCTTCCAACCACAAATGTTATCGCTTCATGGGCCAAATCCCCCGAGGTACATACTTTGTCATAATTCTTAGCAATACAGTAGTGTTTCATGTTTTTTTAGTTGTGTACAAGATTGTACTTCTTTTTAATTATTATGGAGAAGGACTGAACTTAGCTTTACGCTGGGCACAAATACAGCTTAAATTACTTGAGTAAGCACGTCTTCTGGATAATTAATTAAACTGTATATAATGCTTGTTGCAGAGCTGTGTTGACTGCCGCAGAGCTGTCAGGAGCATTTCTGATGGCCTCCAATCAGCAAGATTGAAGGTAACAATTAATTTAGATCACGAGCATATCATATATTATTGAACAAAGAACATATCTTGCATCATTTTATCCGATGCATGCATGACTTTGAGAGAGCATGCATAGTTTATATGCTAATGTTGTGGGTGCAATAATTCAGCACAAGATCTTGGCCGCTCTGATTGACCACTGCGAAGAGAAAGGAGAGAACGACAAGGAAGTAAGAACCCTAAATATTTGATCTTAGAGATTTATGTGACGCAGCTTAAGTAACTCTCAATTATGATCGAAAACTTAACTAAAGAAGAAAAAAAATTTATTGCATTTGCAGTGCAAGAAAGGAATCAACAAGTTTCTGCCCATCTCCTTGTCGAGGATCCAAGAACTGGAGGCAAACGACCTGTGCCGCGCCATGCACCAATGCCGTCAGCCCAGGGCTCTGTGAACAGTCACCTCCTCGCTCTCTCTCTCTCTCTCTCCGGGTTTTGATTGATTGATTAGCATAGGGAGGGACATATTACATGTGTACGAATAACAGAGCAAGACGCAGAGATGATGTTTCTAATTTGATGGCGATTTCAATATTTTTTTTACTGAAAGAGTTATTATGTACTACTTTATCTCTTTTGAAATAAAAGAACGTTATTATATCATTACAAGCTTATTATATTAAATGAGAGAGAGAGGAACATTTCTTTTTTTGGTTGCTGTCATGAGTATTTGGATAAAGATTTAAATTCATTATCATTCGACTAATCTAATCTCACTCTATAGTCCACTGATACTACTTCCTTATTGATTGTTTTAATTGTGCTTATTGTTTTTGTACATCTTATTGTGCCTTGCACTCGTTGATTGATTGATTAATTAATTAATTTGTGTGTGGGTGTTGTTGTTGTACTCGCTTTGGACTTATGCCCACACGAATTCAGATCACGTCTTGATAGGTAAAAGGGGTAGTTATATATATGCACATCACATGATCACCTCTATGTTTTGTTCATGTGAAATTATTTAATGAAATCATCTTGATTTTTAGACATCAAATCGTTACAATTGTGTTTACCACTTTGATCGGAAAAAAAACTCAAGTCTCATTGTATTCTTAATTAAAATGTTAAGAGGTTAGCGGGTTAGAAAAACAAAAATAATTAAATGGAATGAAATAAATATTTCTTTGATTTTATTGATTTGTGAGTTGAATTTTGAAAGAGGGTCCATTATCGAAATTTGAAATCGTCAATAATCTTCGGAAGATGTTTTAGAGAGAAAGAAAATAGAAGATATATACAAATGAGTCAAAATAGATCTCCATGGTTTACATACATACAAACAATATTCGAGTATAACGATTCCTCAATTTGTACAAATGAGTGTGACGTATAATTTTGAGGCAATTAACTGTAATATATATATTAGGATTTGCATGCTGTGTGCATAAAATTTTATTCAAATGTTAAATTATAGTTGCATCCTTTTTTTTTAACTTCAAGGAGGCCGTTTGGCAGATGAAAGGAGAGTTAAGTTTCACTTGATTTCACTAAACACAGGAGAATGTGTAACGCTCATAGACTTACGTGACTTTCACGTGCTCAGAGTCGTCCTGATAACGTTACATAATCTTATATAAATAACTTTTGCGGAAAATAAAACATTAGAAAATACGGAAATAATAATAAGATCGTCTAACAACATATAATGTCAAGGAGTTGGAAATGTCCATGAATCCACCATATTAAATATGCAAAAAATAAAAACTAATCCAATAATCTAGTATGACTAAATTCTACACCATGTGCAACATCTTTGTCACTAAGCCTGACTACATGTATTACCATCTCCTATCATCTCACCTGTATGAATTCAGATGTAGAGAAAAATCTATGAGTATAAAAATACTTAGTATGTAGGATCTAATCATAACAATAAATCAAAAGTGTTCAATAAATCAATAACAATATGAAACGATAAACAATAGAGCACTAGAAAGATCAATATGACAGGATAGAGCTCAATAATCAATATCAATAA
The DNA here is from genome assembly GCA_030549335.1 of Pontederia crassipes. NCBI lineage: Eukaryota > Viridiplantae > Streptophyta > Magnoliopsida > Commelinales > Pontederiaceae > Pontederia > Pontederia crassipes. The sequence continues at coordinate 34,419,810 of CM060191.1, read as the reverse complement.
ATCAATAAAGGCATAAATCAAATAAAGAGGATCAGGTAAGAGGTCATATAACCAATCAATTAACAATTATGCATGATCACTATGACGCTATCCGATTTAACGATTTTTAATTGCATATCAATATCAATGATCATCGGCCAATAAAAATCTCAATTCATTTCGATGGGTGGAGGCAAAGTCGGTCAACGCCAACATCCGACTGACCATGATTCGATTCAATTCAATTCAATTTCCATTCAATTCAATTCAATTCCAATTCAATTCAATATTTGGAGTTATTCAATTCAATAGGGAGCGCTCAGTCAATTATGGGAAACTCTATGTCTCTTTCATGTATGCCAGTGGGAGATCAAACCACGACAAATCGTCCTCCAATAACAATGCTAACAATAGCTTCGTGTTGATGGGGAACCATGACCATCATAGGACAGCCGTAACTTCTCCAAAGGATGACGTCTCAAACCTCTTGGTACACTATCTACCCCATATAATACGATAACAATAATGGCCCAAGGAGTTTAGAGACAATATGAGAACATCGAGACCCAACAGTTTTCATCTTTTATCTTATTTATCCTAAAGACCTATCTTTAACAATTCAATTTAGGTCAAACAAGGACTCAATCAGAGGAAAACCACTAGATCAATATCATGATTAATCACATAATCAAGTAGAACAATAAGATCAATAATCTCAAGTCAGATTTAAAGGACATGACGAGGTCAGATCTATTAACAATTATGGTCATAAATGTTATGAACAATTAACTACAATAACTATTCAATTATCTATAACAGAATACCTAAAATTACGTTTTCTGTACCTAGAACCCGGCCCGCGTTGGATGAAACTCGGGTCGTGTTCGAAAACAATCAAAATCCCCTCGACTAGGAAAACCCGGGCAGGGTGTATAGTGAACCCACGCCGGGTCGGCTGGTTCACGTTCAATCGAATCGCATCACAATCCTGAGTCGAGCTGAAGCCAGAATTCGGGCCGAGCTAATAGGAACCTGGGCCGGGTTAGTCAACCCGACCAGGTTCCGACTCCAACTCGATTTGGATTCAGCGAAATCCGGGCCGAGTACAACAGAACCCGGGTCAGGTTCTGCCGCTAACGGAGAAGTGCATTTCAATGAGACTTTCCAACCACGATAACTATGTCATACCGTTTGGCAGATGAAAGGAGAGTTAAGTTTCACTTGATTTCACGTTCTTTTTTAATTTAGTTGAGATTGTCCAAGGAATTAGGAAACTATACAAATTTTATTATTATTATTTATCGAGTTGAAATTATGGTCCCGGCCTGATTCCACTAAACTTCGTCATTTAGCTTTTTCATTTGATATTTATTGTTTATTTTAAATTTTTTAAAAAGGTTTCTCTTTCTTGTTTTTCTTGTATATGAAATGTTATATTTATTAAATATAATATATTTATGATAAAAGACCAATTTAATATTATTTATTACTAATCATTTCATTAAAAAATGTTTAATATTTTGTTAAATATATTTTATTTAAAATACTTTATTATATTTAAATTCTACATTTTTATTTTTAATAAAAAAATAATTATCAGAATTATATTTTATATTTATAAAATTTATTTTTTATTCAAACATCCACTAAAATTAAACTATCACATTTATTTTTTCATATCACATCAACTACATTCCACTGTCCAAAAGCAATCAAGGGAAATTCTATAACTCGAAGTTTAGGAAAAGTACCTAGTATATATTAATATATTTTTTCCATTTTAGCTTAAGTAAAATGTCAAGTTTTGAATTTTTGTTTATGCCATGAGACTCCTTCTTCAATTAACTAAGCATACAACAACAACAACAACAACAACAACAACAACAATAATAACAGTTTTATCCCACTAGATGGGGTCGGCTACATGGATCATACGACGTCATTCCGCTCTATTAGTAATCAAATATTTCGGTATATTATTCACCAATAGATCTTGCTCTATTAGTTCGTCAAGTGTACGTCTTGGCCTCCATCTCCCTCTTTTAATCGGACTCCAGATTATTTGATCTATTCTTCTTACTGGTGCATCTAATAATCTTCTCTGAACATGACCAAACCATCTCAAACGATTTTCTACCATTTTCTCACTAATAGGAGCCACTCCGACTTATTCACGTATATGGTCATTCCTAATCTTATCTAATCTTGTATAACCACACATCCATCTCAACATCCTTATTTCGGCTACTCCCACTTTACGTTCATGTTGTCCCTTCATAGCCCAACATTCACTACCATATAACACTGCCGATCTTATAGCAGTATGATGGAATTTTTCTTTAACTTTATTGGGTATTTTTTTATCACAAAGAACTTCAGTGGCTTTCCTTCACTTACACCAATCAGCTTGAATTCTATTATTTAATTAACTAAGCATGTGCCCATAAATATGGTCATTTATGCCACTTTGATTTTGATTTTTCGATTAGTCAAAAACATTGTGATTTAAATAAGCATATGCCCATAAATATGATAATCAATAAATTATTAATGGTATAAATCATTGTTTATAAAACTTGATTCTGTCAATCGGTTCGGAATTCAAAATCTGAATAAGTGATTGAACTAGTTTAGTCCAATGACCCAATCAATACTCGGGTCGAAGTGTTCAACCCAATGGATTCAGAAGGACTCAGTCGAGTTTAGATAAAAAAAATAAAAGATTAAAATTAACTCTAAATTTTTTTTCTCACTTGACTTGTCTATATCTTAAATATAAAGATCCGAAGATGGCAACGAGGAACAACGATGCTGAAGAAAATAGATTAAATATTTGATATTTCTTTCTTTATATGAATCTTTTCATCTTTCTTCGTGATCGACTTGGCAAGGCCACTCATGAAATTATTATTTGTATTGTTAATCATCCATAAAAAATTTCATCGCACTCATAAATTCCAATATGGTGTTAACGTGAATTATTATACTATTAAAATCATAAATTTACTAAAATATTAAAATCTATTTTGTATTTGTTATGAAATTATATTTGATTAGGCCATTATTCACTGCCAGCAATCTTGTATTATGAGTAGTGATTAAAACAATTATTAAGAATTAACTTGTACTATTGTGTGTATTAATTTTATATTTATTAATTTTATTAATTTATTATTATTCGGTGCCAGTCGTCCGAATAAGCATTGATATAAATATGATAAGCATGCAAAAGTAAGACAAAATAAAAATAATATTGCTGAAAATTAGATTTTATTTTCAAGCTGAATTATAATTTTTCAAAAAAATGAAGGGTCATTTATCAAATTAATTATCTTCAAGTCCTTACATGAAAAAGTAATTAAAAAACTAATAATAAAAAGTAAGTTTGAATCAACTTAGGTGTAAGATGAAGTTTAATATATCATTATAAGAAAATTACGATTTTCTGATAGATACTTTCCGACAGTCTAAAATCCTTCTCAATTTTAGAAGAATTTTTCGATGAATAATTGAATCCTTCGAAAGTAGAGACGATAAAATTTTGAAAGTTACAGCCATCATAAGTTTCGACGACCCGAGCCGTCGGAAGTTTTGACGGATGGCAACTATCGGAAGCTGTCGAAAGTTTTGACGAATGGCTATCCGTCAGAAGTTTTAACCAAGGGCTAACCGTCGAAAATTACAACGGTTGTAACTGTCAGTATTCAAATTTAATACATTAGATTTTCAACTATAAGTGATCGTTAGGGTAATATATTATATAGTATAGTTTCTAACGGCACGGGTCATCGGTATTCAATTTTATGTATTAAATTGTAAACTAAACTCGACCGTTGTAGTAATATATTATATTATAAATTTTTCTATGGCTAAGGTTGTCGGAACCTCCAACGGATAGGCATCAATCGAAAGTTTAATGACCATAGTCGTCGATATTCAAATTTACTATCTTATATTACATTATACAGGCGACCTTTACGACAATGTTAAGTTGGCGTGCACATGTGGCATGTTCCGATGGCGTGGCACAAGATTATAAACCCTGAGTACCCCCCCCCCCCCCCTCTGCGTCTCCCATTTCTTCCACGTGAAATATTCTTCCGCCCCTGACTCCAACAGTGCTCCGCATCCTCCCCCGCCCGAGCCTCCAGTGACCCACCTCCGATGTGCATCCGACGACCACGTCCTCCCTCGTTGCTTCCCCCTCTTCCATTGAGGTTCTCCGGCGACAACTCCCCCTCTCAACCCTCTTCGTCCAATCGTCGTGATGTCCAGAAAAGTTGGCGGCTGATGGGACCGCTAGCAGTTGCGATCCGACCGCCACGATCCGGCTGCCACTGGCTGGATCCGGCACTGGCGACCATGATCTAGCCAGTTGACGGCCACGATTCACCCCTCCAGCGGGTCATGTTCGGGTTGCCACTGATCGTCATCAACTTGTTATTAATTTGCTGTTACTATTCGCATGCTACACTTGTCAACGTTGATTTAATATATATGATTTGTAGTTAATATTATTACTAGTTCATGATTTATATTTTTAGTAATTTGTTAACTTCATATGTTTTTTAATTTGACAAAAATTATATTGATTAATGTGTTAGCATGTCAATTATTGATTACTTTTGTTAGGATAATTTTTTTAAAAATAATCTTTGACTTTAGGTAGTAATTGCAGAAATTATATTTCCTCAGAACTATCGTCGATGGATTGACACAAGAATTTATAGATGGAGTTGAATACTACCCAATTATAGCATGTCAATCAATACAGTTTCAACGGGAAGGAACTATTAGGTGTCCTTGTCTGAAATGTTATAGGACAAAATTTCAAACTTTAGAAACAATGAAAGTTCATTTATATAGAAAGTGTTTTAAACCAAATTATCGGTACTGGAGTGATCTTGGGGAGGAAGAATCGTCATCAAGCATGTAAATGAAGAATTTTATTTTGGCAATTGCAAAGAAGATTTTATTTTCATATATCAAAATTAGGTTTACTACGTTGCTACAACTGAATATGACAAATCAGATTTCAATAAGAGCATGACGAGAAACCATATAAAGAAGTAGCTAGATTTTTTGACATATTCAACGCCTCGAGCCAACCCTTATGGCTCCAGTGTGAAAGACATTCAAAATTATCACTTGTTAGAATGCTAAATTTGAAAGTCGATCATAATATTTCACGTGCATGTTTTGATGCATTTATGGATATTTTAAAAGAGGTCACAACATCCAAGGCTTGCATATCTGAAAATTATTATAGGGACAAAAGACTAGTTTATAAACTTGGCATTGGTTCAACAAAAATATATTGTTGTCGAAATGGTTGTATGGTTTATGGTGATGACGCTAACTTCAAATAATGCAAATTTTGTGGAGCTGAGCGATATAAATCAACTACAAAAGTGAGGTTGCAGTGAAGAGAATGCATTACTTGCCTCTTATTTCAAGACTTAGAATATTATACTCATCTCTCATATTCGCGTCACAAATGAAATGACATGCGTAACATAAAACAACTTAAGGTTCCATGCTTCACCCATCTAATGGTGAAGCGTGGAAACATTTTAATCATATGCATCCAGAATTTGCATGTGATGAAAGAAATATAAGGCTTGAGTTATGCGCAAATAGTTTTATACTTTATGGACAGACATCAGTTCCTTATTCCTATTGGTCAGTCATAGTTATACCAAATAACTTACCTCCAGGAGCATGTATGTCCCCCGTACATGTTTTTGACGTGCATTATTCCGAGTCCACACAATTCTAAGCAGAAGACATATGTATATTTTACGACTCGTGATAGACGAGTTGAAAGAACTATGAAATGATACCGTAGCTTATGATGTCTCAACTAAATAGAACTTTATCTTGAAAGTTGTGTTATTGTGGACAATCAATGACTTTTTTTTGTGTATTGAATGTTATCTGCATGAATGATTGTAGGTAAGTTAGCATGTCCATATTGCATGAAAAAGTTAAGTGCTTTTACTTTAAAAAATGGAGGTAAAATTGTTTATTTGATTGTCATAGACAAGTTCTTCAAGCACATCGTCCTTTTTGAAATAATAGAAATGTCTTTCGAAGGCAAAAAAATAGTGCATGATATGTCTCCAGTTAGGCCTTCGGGAGCTAAATTATTTCACATTGTCAGTTCTCTACATAATATTATTGATAATCCAAGACACAATGGATACGGTGTTGCTCATAATCGGACAAAATGAGATATCTTTTGGAATTTACCATATTGAAAAGATAACTTGATTCGTCATAATTTGAATGTCATGCACATTGAAAAAATGTATTTGACAATGTATTTAACACCATTATGGACATTATGGGTAAGACAAAGGATAATATTAAAGCGAAAGCAAATATGAAGGAGTATTATCGATGGTCGGAGTTGCACCTTGTTAATCTACCTAACGGTAGATTATGTAAACCGAAAGCAAATTATACCCTCACAAAGGATGAGAAGACATAGGTGTGTCAATGGGTCCAAGAGCTCAAAATGCCAGATGGTTATGCTTCGAGTGTGTGGATATGACCAATTTGTGCTTGTTTGGGATGAAGAGTCATATTTTCATGGAGACCCTATTGCATTTTCATTGTGCTTGAAAAGATATGGAAGTCGCTCACACAGTTGAGCAAACTTTTTAGGGAATTATGTTCGACAACACTAACTCTAGAAAATATGAGACAATTGGAACTTAATATTCTGATCATTTTGTGCAAGTTAGAAAGAATATTTCCACCATGATTTTTTTATTCCATGGAACACATACTGATTCATCGCCCTATGAAGCAAAGGTAGGTGGACCTATTAGGTGAATGCATCCATTTGAGAGATATCTCAATAGAGTTAAAAGAACAGTAAAAAATAAAACACGTGTTGAAGATTCTATATGTGAGGCAAATATAATTCAAGAGATGTCATATTTTTGTTCATATTACTTCGACTCATGTCAAGTGCGCAAGTACCAGGGTTCATCAAAATGATAAAATTCCATAAGAAAAGTATAGTAGAGTTATTCTATCAAGTTTTAACTAACTGGATAGACACTACGGCAAGTCAAGAAGTAGATAGTTGAATGATGCAGAATTCAAGTCGACAATGAATCATGTCCTGTTAAATACATGAGGTGCAATGCTACATTAAGTAAGTTTATTTTTTGACGTATAGTGCAATATAATAATCAGTTCCTTCGACTAATTTAATATTCTTTCATTTTTAGTATTATGATGCTAATATTATATATTTCTTTGAAGGCTGACGTGTGGTGGAACCCTGAGCACATAGAACAAATGTGGAAAGGATTTAATTCTAGGTGCTCAAAACAATTGTCCTCAATGATGTCGAATGCATGAATAGTAGGAGAACAGACCGACTGGACTGAAAATGTTTGGGCCAAGTTATTAGCTCAGTGAGCTAAGTGGTCCACCGAGGCATTCAAATCGAAATGTGAAAAAGCAAAGACAAATCGAGGATCCGGTGGAGGTTGCTTGCATGTGGGTGGTTGCATATCTACGTCAATAATTGCAAAAAGATTGATAAAGTACTATATAAGCTTTGTCATTTTATTTAATTGTCTTTAATGAAACTAAGTTCACATTGTGGTTTTAATTGCAGGAAAAAAAGACGAGTAAAGCACCCACTAAGGACGAGATTTTTCTCAAAACCCATTAGAAAAAGTAAAGAACGGGTTTCATCATTTGCTCAGGAGACATACGTAAGACTATAGATTGATAACGTATTATATTAACAAATATCATTTCATAACGTATGATATTAACAAATGCCACTTCTTAATTGTCAGGAGGGTTACAAAACAAAAAATCCGAGCATATTACATACAGGAGGGGGCACACTATTGACCTGTCAACACTTCGTACGGATTATGTCGGCGTGAAGAAGGGACGCATTCTTGGATCATTCATTAGTCATGCACGGATATTGGATATTTTCGTAAATCGATATCTGGTTATCCAAGACAAGATATGCAATGACTTCTTGATAACATGTAAGAAGAACGATTGTGTAAGGTACGACAAGAGGTGGAGCAACAATACGGCGGATGCTAAGAGCTCAAAAGAAATGAAGAAAATAAAGCATTAGATGATGCATGGCCAATAAGACGCTAACCATTAGGAAAAATTGTATGAATATTTGGAATATTAATATTTTTATTCATATTAATATTTAGAAATTTTTTGGATGTAAGGAACTTAGATTATTGAAAAATATTTTTGCTGTTGAAATTTGTGACGAAAAGTAGACTAAAAAGTTCCGACGAATAGGTCTCCGTCAGAACTTTCCAAGGCACGGTCCGTCAGAACTTTCAACTCTCTGTCTGTTGGGAGTTTGGACGATTATATATCCATTAGAATTTTCAACAGCCATAACCGAAGTTCCGATGGATATATATTATGCCCGTCGGAAACTATTTGCAATGCCTAATTTTCGAACAGTTGCATCCCATCGGAAAAGTCATCGCAAACTTTGATTTCCAATGGATATTTTTTAATTTCTGACGCGCCCAGCAGATCCTTCTAATTATAAATTTGGTTTGCTGCAATATGCATACATTGCTAATGCAGTACCGTAAGGTCAGAATTCCGGCTCACACCATCTTCCACGAAGTTTCGTGCATTCAGATGGATCGCACTTACGAACAATTATTTATCAGGGCACTTATATGCAACTTTGTCACACAGCCAAATTATTACCTTGATACAGGAATTATGCATATAATTTGGTGGACAATAATACGAAGTATGCACGTATTCTTGTTGGACAATAATTTGATCAGACTCTCAAGTATCCTTGTGTTAATGGAAAAAATGCGAGCAAAAATAACGGAACTGAAATTTGGAGCCTTGTAGTTGTTCCTAGTATAAATATGTAGTGCCCAATTCCAAAACTTCATCAATATCCATCCATATCCACCTTGATCCCGGTGCAACTCCAAGCTACCCGAAGGTCTCTCTCTCTCTCTCTCTCTCTCTCTCTCTCTCTCTCTCTCTCTCTCTCTCTCTCTCTCTCTCTCTCTCTCTCTCCCCACACACGACTCAGTGAGACAGGACACACAAACATGTAAACAGGCCATGCATGCATGTACATATAGAGGTTTTCTTTTCATCATTTTTTTTCTGCTTATAGAAACGTGATAGAGAAAATTAACGAGGCATACAGTAAGTGTTTGTGGCACAAGCATTTTTTTGTTGTGATTCCTTTTGGGCTTGTATGGGGCCATTCTGAAGTACTGGTAATGTAACTTAAAGTGGATTCTTATGGACTTGCATCTTAATTGTTTCTCCATCCTACTAGCTAATTGAGATGCAGACAAGTACCTCAAACTCTTTCCTTTTTTGTGTGTTTATTGAAGACAGAAAGCAAATGGATACCAGATTTTTGTCAGCCTTCATCCTGGTCATCACATTAGCTTCTGCAAATGCAAGGATCGAGCCTGGTTTGATGGATATTGGTGAGTTGGAACAAATTGCTGCCAAGTTCTTTCTTCTTTTCTATGTTTCAGCACGGCAGCAATAAAAGATATGCACATTTCTGGAAATGCTGCAACAATGTGTACTATAGTGAACTAATAGTGCAGAAGAAGGAGATCAAATGTTGTTGGTCAAGTCATAGATAGCATGATATTTGATGGTTATATTGCACTGCAGGAAACAGTGCTGATCGTATGTCACAAGACCCTACATGCAGGTCATGCTTAGAAGCATCGAGAAGAGCTGAGGCGGCCTTAGGGGACACCGAATTGTTTGAAGATGTAGAAATGTTGACAGTCGAAATCTGTCAAGTTTTGCCCTCTGATATCAGGGTTATGGTACGAACTACTTCGTCTAAATCTGCCTTTCCAGCATTTGATTCACGTGCATGCTCGTGTTGTTCATGAATTTTGTGGTTTGTTCCAGTGCTTAGAGAAGTCAGGGGACTTCATCTACGAGGCGAAGATGCTTTTGCGAGATCTGTTCCATGAGAGAAGTCTCTGCAACAACACAGGACTGTGCATTGATGAGTCTGCCTCTGCAGCTGGAAGAGACGATATTTCACTGGCCGATCGATCACCCGAAGTAAATCGATTAACAAATTGTTCATCTTTAGTTAATCTTTATACTGATGAACTGTTGAAGATTTAACTATTCTCTTCTGATGCATATCGAACTGACTAATTAAACAGTCGGACCAAGAAAATTGCGTCGAGTGCAGAAGAGCCATCAAGGACATTCTTGAAGGTCTCAAGGCAACCAGATCACAGGTAATCGATTCATTTGATGCTGCCAAAATTGAACCAAATCTTGAAGTACTTGTGTATGATGAACTTCAAGTCTGATGCAAACTTAAATATGTGAACGTGTGCAGAAGAAGATAATGAATGCTCTCATTGTCCACTGTGAAGAAGTAGGGGAGACTGAGAAGCAAGTGAGCAACTTCTGACAGTTACTCCCAGTTCGTTTGCTGCTTCGTAATTTTTCAGTGTCGTTGATCATTTTATTATTGTTCCTCTGTTTACAGTGCAAACAGAGAATCACCAACTTTGTGCCAATGATCATGGGGCAGCTTGAGGAGTACACACCTAACGAACTGTGCGGCATGTTGAGCTATTGCACTGCGTCACTGTAAAGATGGCGTCCAGACTTAGACAATTAACACAGCAACCATCTTCAGCACGCTGCTCCACTACATGCACTGAAATAATCAAGAAAAGGAAAACGAAGAAATGATGATATTGTATGAGATTTGAATAAAAATATATGCTCTATTTTTTTCTTCTTTTTTTACATTTTAAAGATGACGTCATATTTCTTCTGAAGCATTTGTAGTTTGTGATCAAGCTGCATACAGTACAAGCTTGTTTTCTTGAACCGAATACCTTTTCCAAGTTGCGTCTGAAATAGTCTGATCAATTTGCAACTTAGATATCAGTAGCTGCAAAACATTTCATGAATGAAGCAATCGTGCATAGAATCTTTATCCAACTTGAAGGGATCGTCCAATACGAGTGGGATAGCTAATTAAAGAAGATTTCCAGATCCAGATCTCTTGTGTTCTGTCAGTTGCTGTGTCAACTGGAGGGAGTGCCAAAAAGAAACAGGAGTGCCACAACTGTTGAGACTAACTTGTAGAGTTGTGAATCAGGGTGGCATCCTCCAACTTGAAAATTAATTCAATACGATCCTCTTGAAACACTTGCTCATTTGTCTCTTGAAACACTTATAAAGATCTGAATTTATTGGCTAACTACCTTTACTATTTTTCCTGAGTATAGGAGGGTGGATTAAATTCCGCCTATGTTTTATAGCCGATCACAAGTCCGGATAAAGGAGGAGAGTTGTGCTAGACCATAACAGCCAGCGTAAAACCCTGTCGAATCTCATGAACATGGATCAACGAAGCGGAACGGCGTCGTATGATCCATGTAGCCGACCCCACCTAGTGAGATAAGGCTTTGTTGTTGTTGTATAAGAGGGTGGATCAAAGTCGAGCGCTGACATTGCTTCAAATTTACTGAATCCATCTTCCACTAGCAATATCATACCGACAGCTTCACAAGCCAATTATCTTTGCTCTTGTCCTCTGATGCTTGTAAATTATATTAGATTCTTTGGTTCAGAAGGAGAAGGGTGCTCCAAGTAGAGTTGAACTTTGAGAGGTTCGGTGTTCATTAACTTCAAAGGAGTTATATCTGGTGGCTGCATCCACTGTTTTGTGTCTGTTGGAATCCATAGTTGAGATTCATTGCTGCCATCCTGAGGAAGGGATCGAAAGTAGGCTGTGATCTCCCAGCTACTCCCTGTGTTTAGAGGATATAATTTTAGTGTGCTTATATAGACATGAAGATAATGGCATCTGTTTACTACCTGCTGGAAGTTGCCTGGTTACAGTGTTGGCAACTGTCAGTTTGATAAGGAAAGCTCTTAGAGCAAATTCAAGACTGTCCTCTTCCACCTTAGAGCTGTATGATTGGTTTATTGTGGTTTTGAAGACAAAATTCTCAACTGGGACATTCTCTTTGTCATAAAATACAACAGTCACTCTTTCTATTTGTCCCTGCAGCATTTGAAAATTCAGTGCACGAGCATTAGCAAATTTATGTTTGTAATAGTACAAAGCTTTTTAAGTCATAATAGTCTTTAAGCACAACTTTCATCGAGCCTTATCCTCATCATGCATTTCTCCCATTCTATTGCTTTTAGAAATTTCATTCCATTATCATGCTCCAAGCCTAGAAACATAGCTTAGTTTTGCATCAAGATGGTCAATAGACAATTATGTGAATTTCTGCTGATGCATGCTATTTTGTGATTGTTCGTCATTATAAAGTCCAGAATAAGCACAACAACTACACCTATAAAAATAAATAAATAAATAAACACAACTACTTCGAAGAAAACTACGGATTCCGGACCACCTTCTGTAATATTCTTCTTCATACTACAAAGGACTACCCAAATCATGTATTCAACAACCACTACTACAAAGATTTAACTACAAACAGATGTTACACAGATACACTATCCAGAATATAACTAAAAAGATGTGTGTGAAGCCCTCATGAAAATATAAGAAAAAAAGTTGGGGCATACATAAAAAGTAGCTATTCTTTATGACACCTCTCTGTCCTATTTATAATTTATACTCTGGAAAGTGTACTATCTAATTCTTAATCTGGGTTCAGGAAGTAGCCAAAGCAGCAGAAGATCAGTTTCCAAAATTTAAAAGAACAAAGTTGCGAACTTGAAATTATGGTGTCCATACTTCAAATATACAGGTAATAAAGAATATTTAGGATATCAGTGATTGAAGTTAATATCCATTTTTAAACAAGGGATAATTGAAGAAAACAATCCAAAACCTAAAAACATGCAGGAGTTTGTCAATACACAATTTTTATCATGCAGCAAGAAAATCCACTTGGACAGATTCTAACAAATGAAGGTACATTCAATTCAGATTGAAGCCTCAGATTGAACAATGTGGTCCTCACCATTCAATGAATTTTCTTAAGGTATAACTCTTGTTCAACTCCGCCTATGTTTTATAGCCGGTCCCAAGTCCGGATAAAGCGTAAAAAATCTCATGAACATGGATCAACGAATATATTACTAATAGAGCAGAATGGCGTCGTATGATCCATGTAGCCGACCCCACCTAGTGGGATAAAGCTTTGTTGTTGTTGTATAACTCTTGTTCCTTTCATACACAACTCCCGTCCATCACCTCGTTTTGTGAAAGCAAAACCCAATCATGACAAGATTCACTTCAAGATCTTTTTTTTGGCTTGTTTTGCCACAATAAGGTAGGAGAGATGCTAGTGAATACTGGCCAAGGCAGAGCAATAGGGTAAAAGTCGAGCCTTTGTAATCAATAAAAGAAATACTTTAATACTCCGCCAAAGACCTATATTATAATTTCAAGTTTGACTGGTGACACACCAAGACTTCTGAACTTTCTAAACTAGTTCAAAGAACGAAAAATGGAATCACGTATGACATAAAATTTTAGATACTTCACATCAAGGTTTACTAATTTTCAAAAGCACATTGCTAATGCATCAAATGTTTTATCTTTACTGTTAACATCCCATTAAGTACATCCATGGATAATTCTAGTAAAACATCATCATTGTAAAGCAACAATATCATGGAAGGAAAGAAAGATGAGAACCTTTGGAAGAAAGGGTGGTAAACCGGCAGTACAAGAATGGATGTATTCTGCAAGCCGTGGGTGTCTTGCCCTGTGCACCACCACATTCATATACCTTCTCCTCTCAAATGCCTCTATTTTTTGCACAAAGAAAAAGAATTAAGAAGAGGACTAGACGATAGATAATTTTGCATAGCAAAATTGGAAATGACAATAGAATGTTAGGATGGAATTGATTCTAACCAGAGGGATAAAAGCCTTTGAGGTAAACAATAGATGTTATGGCAACCTCCAGGAACTCCACTAGTATGCGAGCTATTTCTCCTGTTAAAGAATCCAAGAAAATGAAGGCAAAGCACGACAAAACCCAAGTATTTAGCGATAAAAGGGGAAAGTTCATCAATTTTGCACCTTGGGGAAAATTTCCCCTATTGTCGTTATCCATCTTATCGCCACTGTTGAAAATGAAGATGAGATGTCAGGCATAGGACATGAATTGCTCCATATATTTCTAACAAAGGTTTCTGATTTTTGTAGTGTAAATCTGCAAAGGAAAACCCCAACCTAGACATATCTTCAGTTCTAGCTAGAACATTTTATTTCTATCAAAACTACCATAAAAGGTTTCTGACGCCGTTGCTGTCCTGCTGTCGCCGCCACCGCTCATATGCTGCTGCCGTCGCCGTTGTTCACCTGCTGCTGCCGTCGCCGCTGTCCTGCTGTTGCCCCCGCTGCTCATCTGCTGCTGCCACCATTGCTCACCTGCTGCTGTCGCCGCTGCTGTCCCACCGTCGCCATCGCCGCTTCTGCCCTACCGCCGCCGTCGCCGTCGCCGCCGCCGCTCATCTGCTGCTGTCGTGATGCCACCGCCGCTGACCTAACCTAATGGCTTCTCTCTCTCCCTTTCTCTTTCTCTCCGGCTCCCATTCTCTCCCTCTCCCTCTCCCTCCCTCCCTCCTCTCTCTCTCTTCGCCTACGGGTGCAGTTTTTTTTTACACGATTCCCTCTCTTTGCGCACGGGAACAGGCTCCTTTTTTCACGCAATCCCCTCTCCGTTCGTGGATAAATCTATATGTAAAATCATAATTCATGAAGCGTAAAAATAATTTTGTCATTATTTATATTATCTACATTTTTCCATTAACATTTACATTTTCACATTTTTTATTTCATAACGACATTTACTTTTCCTATTTTTTATTTATTATATTTCAACTTTTTTATTTGTTAAATGTCATACGTAATTTGGTGACAAAATTCTAATCTTCAAAATTATTATAGCTCTCGATTTCATTTAGCAATTCAAAAAAATTTGATACAATTACCTCCCTTAATTTATCTTGACTTTTTTTTTGTTAACGCACATAATACATTCTAATATATTCATCAAAATTTAATTAAAAAATATGAAACATAATTTCACTTATTATCATTTTTTTTTTTTGCACACTGTCTTACTTGTAACATTTTGTATGCTAAACTTTCATAAAAAATTAAAAAAAATCTATTCATCTATTACATTTATTCTTTTAAAAGTAAAAGTGAAGGTAAAATAAAAGGTTCTCTCAACTCAATAACTTACAAATATTTAATTTTTTTTAAAATGATAAAGTAAACAATAATCATTTTGTTCAGTTAGTGAAATAAAAATATAACATAAGAAAATGACATGAATATATATAACATTTTATATAATCATATTTTGCATGAATACAACTTGAAACACAATATACTATTACTTGTCAAGTCATATAAGCTTTATATAAATATAAATAACTCAAAATATTATAATATTCATAATCAATTCCACACATACGATATTACATATACTCAACATGGATCAATACGACATAGCAAATTCAGTCAATATGTATCGTAGGGCTTCGTAATCATGTGTCATATTGTTAAGAAGAGTTTCACAATCATGAGTCGATATGGGTCGATATAATAGACTCAAAATATGTTGTGTGAGAGTCTAGAATGCAAAATATCACAAAATACAAAAACTTCAAAATGGAAAACAAGTGATATAAGGGTTACTTAGCCTAAAAGCACGAAGTGATCCCACTTGAGAAAGTGACTCCATTCGACAGAAAAGTTTCAAAATCAATTTTAAAATTTATATTTCCTTGGGTCGAGGCTACAAGCGTATAATAGTTTGTATAGTAGACAAAATCGAACACTCACAATTCATTGAAAATTGTTTTGAATGAAAAGTTAAATCAAATGAAGTATTGAATGACTTAATGAAATAAAGTTCCACTAAGCTAAATATCACAACAAATAAACTTACACATTTTTTAGGGTTTTTAGTGCGATTAAGAGAACACGACAAGAAGCAAAATGTAAAAAATGATTTGAACTAAACAGTAAAAATAAGCACTAGAGTACTTCACAAAATTATTTCTTAACATGGTGAAAATTAAAAAGAATATCACTAGATGATTTCACTGACGGATGATTTCGCTCTTGCAACAATTATCTTCTATAATCATTTCACTCTCATTCCTAATGACTTTAGAATTCTCGAGATTGAAAGCATTAATTAGAATGTATCTATCATGTTCACGTCATTTCTACATATGTCAAATATTCATATAGGATTGGCTCGAGATGCGATCTCAAGTTCGGACTTGGGTATCTATTCTGTCGTAAATTGAAACACAGTCAATTTCTCGCCTCATACTGGTTCTCAATCACAGAAATTGTCCCTCTTAAGTAAAGATGACCAAATTCACTAGGAGCGAATGAAAAAAGAATAAGAACATAATACGATAATACCCCAAATTCACCTCTTGACTTTACTTGGTACATATCGTCGATCACCCTTTTGAAACAATTTAATCGTAACCCAGCCTCTTGGTCCATATGCTATGATGAAGAAATAAAATTATCCTGTTAAAAAAGGGAGATTGATGCCGAAAATCTGAAAATGCTTGAACATAAAATAAGGAAAATAAGAAATTTAGTTATGCCCCAAATTCACCTCTTGACTTTACTTGGTACTGATTGTCAATCACTCTTTACTCTTTTTATGCAACCCAATCACAAATTGACCTCTCGGCCCATATGTTGTGATTGATAAATAAAATTATCCTCTCAAGAAAGAGTTATTGATGTCTTAAAACATAAAATGCTCAAGCAAAAAAATAGTATCAAATCAGTAGAAAAATTAGAAATGAAGTTACATGATCTCATTTCTTTCTCTTAACACAACCCAACTTTAGTTCAACCTCTCAATTTTGAATTAATGTTGAAGAAGATGAACACCTCGTTGGGCAAAAAGAATGAGATTAGCAGAAAAAACGATTTCACATTATCAGAAAAATAATGTGCATAGAAAAAAGCAAAGGAACATCAATGTAATAGTGATTCTAACTAAAAGAAGATAAATGACTATTAGGTAACATAATTATCAGAAAAAAAAGTAATATTAAGAAACAACTTCCATCCACAAATTTCCAACCTTAACTGGTTAATTAACTACTCATCATAAGGAAAAATGACACAGCCTCTTTGTTCATACTACAAAAAAAACACAAAGTAAGAAAAGAAAAAAATCAAAAAAGTGTTGGAGTGCTTTCTTCTTCCTCGGCCACCTCTCCTTCGTAATGGCTTGAATCCTTCACTTTGGTCACCTCCTTTCTTCGTTTATAGTTCTAAAATTTTGTACCTCCTCTCCACCAATTCAGTTGTCTTCTTCTGTCCCACTTTTCTACTGGAGAACATTCCTACACCTATAGATCTGATAGTGTATGTAACGTCCCGAGATTTTTTTTTTTATCTGTCCAGAAGGCTATCTCAGCGACGCTACTCAATTTTATGACTTGACTTTTTTTCATTTTGACCAGTCAACACACGGGCTTAATTAAGTGTAAGATTTAAATACAATAATTCTTACAATAGTTGAAGACTTAATTTACATCGACCTTTACAATATCTATGGACCTGTGAATTATGAGCCTACAACTATCCAATAAGAGACAATATTAATATTCATATCTAATGTGCATATCATCTGTTGAAGGAGTCACCAACCGTCTCACCATCGTCATCACCATTATTTGTATGGATCCAAATATAGGGGCAAAGCCCAGTAAGATAGATTTAATACGTAAGATCACCCATAACAATAAATAATATGAATCATGTCGATAATAATAATCATATGCATAATGATAAGCAATATCAATATGATCATATCAATGCAATCTCAATTATCAAAATGCATTATCCATCAACCATAAAAATGAATTGGCTAGAATCATCCTTTATCATTTTCATAATAATAGCATCAACCATATAAGTTGTAATCAATTATCTTAATACCTTTACTTTACTACTTCAACTATAAAAATTGCAATTCAATAATCTTTTATCATGCTTCAATCGTGAAGACTGCAATTCAATTATTTTTCTCAATCAATTATTTCTCTTTACTTCAACCATAAATGTTGCAATTAAATATTAATCAATTGTTCATTCTTATTTTTCAACCACAAAGACTGCAATTCAATATTTTGAACTTCAATCATAAAAGCTGCAATTATCATTTTTTCTTTAACTTCAATCATAAAGGCTGCTTCAACCACAAGGGCCGCATTATACTTCAACCATAAAGACTACTTATTATTTGTTCTTATCTTTAGAGTTATCCTTCAACCATAATGGTTGCTTCAATCATATAGATTACTTTGAGAGCTCTCCCAAATTTAAGTACCTTGCATCTTTTATCATGATTAACCTATGACGTCTATCTTTGCTTTCATTTAAACTTCCTTTCCAATATTTAGATGTACAAGACATCAATTAATATATCATAGTCGTAGGATCAATATTATCATAATGATGTCAATATCATAATAGTATGATCAGATATAATCAATAACATAACATCACAATTACCTACACTTTAATAACTCTTCGGTCCTATCTTGTATGCGATTAACGATGCAATTAAATTCACAATTCATTCATACAATAGCCAATACAAGGAAGTGAAGTTGTTCATGTGCCCCCACTCGCTACCTTTCCACAAAATTAGCCCTTGATTCTCTTTTCTCCTCATCGATTCTTTTAACTCCAAAAGTACTGGGGATTGGGATATTGTAGATACACAAAAAATAAGCAATAATAATAGTATTTCATCTCAAAGACCTAGAATTTCCTTTTTATAAAAATTGGAGTGTAAAATTTGATAAAACTAAAAATTGACAATAAGTTCATGCATGGAATTACATAAAGAAACAAAAGTGAAATGCATGCTTAATATAGTCATAGTGTACATAATTTCTCCACATCAATGACTACACGAACCATAACATGAGTCAATATGTGTGGTAGAGCAATAATCATGTGTCTATACATGCATGAGAAGCAACCTCCACATAGCAAAAACATTTGATATATGCTACAAAGGAATCATCATGGGTCAAATTCAATGTTATGAATAGATAAAGCAAAACTCTGATGACTTTTCATCAACTTTGACTGAAATTTTGAGTACCAAGACAACATGATTTTTATGAACTAACTTATGGAATGTATTCATGGTTCGTAAGAGAATTTGACACATATTTTAATCTTTCTTTAATATAAGTATTCTATCAGGAATTTGCATTCAAAAGTGAATCCAAAATCTATATGTACCTTGTTTAGGCATGCTTTTTTGAACTCCAATTTGTGTGTGTGTTTCAAGGTGACAATTGGGCTTCATGAAGAGATATCCGGATGGAGCAACTGCACACATGCACCTAGAAGGGAGAAACGAGAGTACAAACATGAGAAAAAAATTCAAGCATGGAAGGAGAAGAGAGAAGCCCCTTAGTCTTATTTATGGGAAAATGCTTCAAAGTTCCAATCTAAATAGAACTCTTTGTCATACTTTATTTTTTATTCTTTTTCTGATTTTTAATTAATTAATTAATTATCATTATTTTCTTGATTTTTTTTTAATTTAAAATAGTAATATTATTTTTTAACTTATAAGCCTCTAGATTAAATCTATTTAGAGCCCTAATTCAATCATACTTCAATCTTTATCTTTATTTCTTTTCTAACTATCTTTTCTTTAATCTAACTCTTTTAAAACTTAATTATCCTTTCCATTTCATGATTTTTTAGAATAAACTAATAAAATAAAATAATATTCTTTTATCTTATGAATATTTCTTAACTTAAAACACCTACTTTAACTTTCATTGGGAGTCCTCTACAAACTAATCTCTTTATTAGATTCAAATTTAAAAGTGAATTTCTAATCATAATCTAAATTCCAATTACTATTCCAATTCGGTCTCATATTTTTCTTCCTTTCCTGTTTCTCATCTAACTAAACTTTTGTTTATTTCCAAAACTTACTTTAATTATCTCTAATAAATAATTGTTTTTTAAATAAATTTAATTGCAAAAAAAATTTATTTTGAAAAACTCAGGGTGTTAAAATGTATGTCAAGAAAAAAGATGAAATGATCAAGCACGGAGTTGATCATGGATAGTTGCTGCTTGAATGCTTGATATGATGTTGAAGCCACTAGACCGGCATTGGATGTTCATTCATAGCATAATTACTAAACATTGTAGTCTTGCTCTTTGCCATTCTATATTATTTTATTATTATATGATGTGATCACAAACATTTGTGTGCATGGAGTAGGAGTGTTCACCGGATTGGATTGACTCGATGAACCCGAGCATCCAATCCGACCCGACCCCTTTTGGATTGAGTCGGGTCGGGTTCTGGTTGGATTTTTTTCAACCCGATTTGACCCGACTTGTCAACCTGGTTATTTTATTTTTTTTAATTTTAAATGATTTTTATTTAATTTAAGTATTTTATACCATCTAAAATTACATATATAATGAATTTTAAATAGATAATAATATGTAGATATTTAAAACAATATTTTTCATGCCCATAATTACTTTTATTTTGTATTTAAAATAAAATAGCAAATACTTTTTATATTAAAAATTAAATGATTTTTTTGAAAAAAGAAGAAAGGTGGTCAGGTAACTCGACCACATGATCGGGTCAAGTTGGATTGGATTCTGTCTCAAAAAAAATTTAAAACCCAACCCGATCCGACCTGACCCGACCAAACTCGGTCGGGTTGAATCGGATTTGTCCATGGATCGAGTCAAATCCAACCCGTGAACACCCCTAGCATGGAGGAACTATATCCATAATTTTTTTCCAGACAAGTTCTGCCTTAGGATAATGTTATCATCAACTTGATCAAGATCATGATGTATTAACATCAATGTGAATCTATTTTTAATTCTTTCTTCTATTTATTAATTAAATTATCACCAACTATATCTTTATATCATTTAATATAATTTTATGTATTTATATGTAGGCAAATGGTTGAGGCACATGAAGGAGAGTCTGTATGTTGAAATTTTGTATTAGTAGTTTAGATATTTATATTTAAATAATGCTAATAATTTGGTTTCTTATCATGATATTTATTTTGAAATAATTTTTAGGCGTTAATGTTTTCCTCTGCTATGCATGTTACTAACATGTGGAATTCTGTTTTAAGTTGTTTTAGTTACTCCTCATTATCACTCTTATTCGCTCTTTTTGTTTTTGAAATTTTGTGATGTTTTAGTTTCAACATTTCTCATAAAAGCACATATGTGAAATGCAAGTCATTTAACTACACCAATTGAAGCTTATAATAAAAAAATCATCTACACCTTGCGGACAAAAAAGAAAACAAAAATTAATTGGTCTAAGTTTCTAAGAATAAGGAAAAACATTATTGACACAAAATGATTGTTATGATAAAATTAATTTGTCACAATGACTAATGGATACTATATTATAAAAAAAATTGGAAAGAATCTTTGAATCCTGATTCTTCTTCCTCTCGGTGCAGTTCATTTGAATTCTTGATTAGTAATTGAATTGAAAATTAATTTTAAATGTGTTTGGATGAAATTAAATATAATGATAATATATTAGTTTGGACAAAGTGATTTGATATATTAGTTCTATTTTTAAATTTCGTTTCATTTTTTGCTATTTATAACGTCATTTGGCAGAATTATTTAGTATCAATGAGTTAGTTCCAACCTATTCTTGTGACAAGAAACCCTAGTGTATGGTACTTAAGGGAATTAGTAGAAATTGAAATTTCTAATGATGATGTGTTATACTTACATAGAACTGTTGCACCCCAAGGTTGAGAATTCGCAAAGATCAATTCCTCGGTCACACTTTTCAAGCAGGAAGTTGTGCTATAGAGAGTGTAGATGTTTTAATTCCAACTCGACCCCGAATCTAACATAGTCCGATCAATTTTGGTCGGGTCGAATTGATGACTTCTTTGGACAATAGATCCGACCCGATCTAAACAAATTAAAAAATAAAGAAAAATATTAAGTTGGATGGATGGGTATCCGTCTATCCTTTTTTTCTTCTTTATTTAAATATTTTTAATATAAGAATGTACATTAATGATTTATTTAAAATCATAAAGTAACATTTTTTGTTAACTATCTTGTCCTATATTTTAAAGGATTAATTTTCATATTTTTAAAATAGATTCTATAAATTAAATAAATATAATTTATTTAATATAAAAAATAAAAAGGTCGAATCGAGTTGATTCGAATTAAATTTTTTTAACTCATACCCAACCCTTGGTCAGTACAATTACCCACCACTAACCCGATCGGACTCAAATTGATTCGAGTTCACGAGTTGAGTCATCGGGTTCATGGGTCGGATTGTCGGATTCACACACTCCTAGATTTAACACCACTTGTATAAAAAAAACATAGATATTAAGAAAATAAACACCATGTATAAACTTGATTTGGACTTTTAATCTGACCAAAATATCCACATTGACGGCCCAAAAGCCTGTGGCCAACTTAGATAGATTTTAATATTATTACATAACATATATATAAGGAATTGCATAAGATGTCATGTGTTTATATTCAGTAAAACAGATATTGTTTAATCAAATTTTGATACAAATGAAATGAGTATATCTATATTTTAATATATAATATTAAACTAAATGTCAAAAAATGGTTTACTTAAAACGAATTAAAATGATATATCTATGTTTCCTTTTATATACTATAATAATTTTAACAATAAAATATGTTCAGATAATAATAAGTATTTAATAAATGATAGTACTAGTTTTAGTTTCTTAGGACATGAAGGAAAGAAAACCGGCTTCACAAGAGTCAGATGGATAATATTATTCAACTAAGTTTTATGTCATTAGTAAAATAATTGGAAGTATATGAGAACTACATGCTATCATTAATTTTTCAAATGTTTTTTTAACATAAAACTGCACAAAATTTATGTTAGTTAAGTAATTACATACATGTTAAAACATTTATAACACTATCTTTTACATAATTTTATTTACTCTTGTCTAACTTTTCAGGTGAACTTTATAAATTTAAGATTTACCTGTGTTTTTTCAAGAAATCTTATGTCAGGTTGGGAAATTTTTCTTAAAAGTTTTTCTTACACTTTAGATGGTCTTTTAATTTAAAAATGGCTCTACAATACTCGGGTTCAAGAAGCATAATGTTTCAAATATTTGGATTCTTCTTTCCTTTTGTTTTTATTACACTTTACCATTTAATTTCTTCATTGGATTATCTTTTTCTTCTTCTTCTACTATATTTTCGGGGGATGCAAAATAATAATAATAATAATAATAATAATAATAATAATGGATTATGTCATTTTTTATTACATATTTTTATTGACATTTTTAGAAGTGTTGCAGAGCTGTATCCGCCAAACAGCTGCATTTTTAGTCCCACATGCTAGATCCAAAAGACCGCGAGCAGGCGGAGCGGCTCTATCAGGTGTTGGGCCGCGACCATTTGAAGGCACGCAGCTGCGTGGTGAGCACAGAGCGAACTATTCTTTCGCCTTTTACTAAAGAATACCGTGTGCACGCCACTCAAAGCAGCATACGCCTATTTTTTGAGGGCGCCCTATCTTAATTGATTGGGCCCCAACAAAATAAACTAAATATTTATATTTTAGAAAAAGATAAATCTGTCTTATAGTAGATTTATTTCAAATAATATTTAAGGAAATGTATATTGAATTACAATAGTATTAACTTATTTATATGTATATTTTAATATTAAATATAGTAAAATTTAGAAATTTTCACTTAAAATTATTATATTAATTGCTAAAGATTGATGACATACGAATTAGTTATATAAATAAGCTCCATGAATTCAAAATAGTATTCGGCCCTACCCACATGTGCCAAGAACAACTAATTATTTTATAGAAAATTGCAAATTCTAAAGAAATTAGTTTTGATTAAAGAAATGGTTTTGAAATAGGACAAAAACAAATATTCATATCTTTTAAAGCAATTTAATTAATTTTCGAATTATGTGAGTTTAATTAGCATATAAAAGAAATAAACCAAAGTGAATATCAAACTTTTATTTAAAGGAAACGACAACAATTTTATTATAAATGAAGTGGAGATGCTGAGCTATACTTATTCGCACATTTCCATTAATTTTTTATTCTGCAAAGGAAAATCATAAAGAAAAGCATTATTAAATCGATTAATTAAAAAACTTTTCAAAAGTTAGAGAGATAAAAGGAGAGAGAATAAACACCCGGCACCAAACACAAGGCGCTGCAAACTCTGTATCGGTAGAGCGAATCTCCCTTTTCACTGCTTGGTCACGTGTTGTAGTCTACACACATTTCACCGCGTCCCGGGAAGAAAAAGACAAAAAAAACATGTCAATAATGCAAAAAATATGATAACGGTAACGGGAACCTTTTTTTACGGCGTCATGCAAAGCTGCAACAGATACTTTTTTGTTGTTACTAGGGCATAGCAAAACCGATTCAGATCCGGGTCCATTATGATCCGGTTCCGACTCAGTTTTGATCGGATCTAAATTTTTTAGACCCAGTACCGATATTGGGATCGGATCGGATCCGATAAATCGGAAATAAAATTAATTTGATTAAATAAATATCAAGTTAGCTTAATATTACATCAATCTACATATGATAAGTCAACAAAATTATGTTTAAACATTTGAAGAAATGTCCATCAAATTAATAAATAATTAGAATTAGTAGCATAATTATAATCTTATTATTATATAACCGGGTCGGGTCACGAATCAGATTTTCATACATTGGACCCGGTCCCGACCCGAATCTATTAGATTTTTTATTTTTATGATCAGGTCCCGACCCGATTTATAATCGGGCCGAAAATATTTTTCGAATATCCCCTAATTGTTAGTCTTTATTGTGTGGCGACAATTAAATTTCCATAATATTAAAAAGTACCTTATACGTTGAAAGTCAATTTCATCGTGGATCGATTAAATCTTTCTGTATCGCGTAAACGATATTCCTAATAATTTTTTTTTATATTTACAAAAATTCTTCGAACTCAAAGCTTTACTTAAAAAAAGAAATTATTTATCACTTCATTCTAATTCATGATGGTACTGTCGTAGATATCTATTTAGACACTGTTTGTTTTGAGAATAAATAGAAAAATAAGACATAATTCTCTTTTATTCTGCAAAATAAATGTTTATTCTACCATAATGATGAAAGGATAAAATTGTTATTTATAAAAATATTATTCTAATAAATAATAATTTTTCAAGAGATAAATTAATTTCACTTTTTTGTTGGAATTGCTTATTCTTTCTTCAAGTTTCAAAAAAAAATTATTCTATTAGAATAAATACCATTAACAAGTATAATTATTCTTATATCAAACACTGCCTTAGTATTTATTAGGTTATGATTCATCTACCGTTTCGATGGATCATAACGCCCGTTATTTTTTATTTTTTTATTTTTGGCGTGTGACGTCGTCGTCGATCATTCGAGAAGTTGTAAGATTTATTTATCCTCCACGTTAATTAATCATCTTTTTTCTAATTATGTGGATTAGTAGTGGTTAGATTCGATTGCGACAGCTTGTCTTGTTTTTCTCGACCCCCGCGTTGGAATGTCAAAACTATTGAAAATGATATCCCTCTGAAAATTAATTAATTAAATATTGATAATTCTGAACTAATTTATTCTGAGAGACAATTTGGGTTCATGCCAAAAAGATTCACTACAGAGGCGATTTATTTACTAAGGGGGATGATGGAGAAGTATCGAAGTAGGAGAAGAGACTTACATATGACTTTCATTGACTTAAAGAAGACGTATGATCGGGTACCAAGGGATGTACTTTGGAAAGCCTTACAAAAGAAGAGGGTGAATGTTGCCTACATTAAGATAATACAAGATATGTACAATGGGGCATTGACTAGGGTTAGAACACCCGGAGGTGAGACAAATGAATTTTCTATAGGAATTGGCCTACATCAAGGATCAGCTTTAAGCCCGTATCTATTTAACTTAGTTATCGATACTATAACCGAGAGTATCACAGAGGAGATACCTAAGTGCATGCTATTTGCGGATGATATAGTACTTTTAGCGGATTCAAGAGAAGAGATTAATACAAAATTGAAAATATGGAGAAATACGTTGGAGTCAAAGGATTTTCGTTTAAGTAGGAATAAAACAGAATATATGCATAGCAATTTCACAAATAAACAACTTAGAGACGATTTGAAAGTTAGGCTAGAGGAGGATATAATTCCTCAAGTGACAAAATTTAAATATTTAGGATCAATTGTAAGACAAGATGGTGGGATTGATGACGATGTTAATCATAGAATTCAACCTGGTTGGTGTAAGTGGAGGAAAGCCACTGGAGTTCTTTGTGATAGAAAAGTACCCAATAAAGTTAAAGGAAAATTCTATCGTACTGCTATAAGGCCAGCAGTGTTATATGGTAGTGAATGTTGGGCTATGAAGGGACAACATGAACATAAAGTGGGGGTAGCCGAAATGATAATGTTGAGATGGATGTGTGGTCATACAAGATTAGATAAGATTAGGAATGACCATATACGTGAACGAGTCGGAGTGGCTCCTATTAGTGAGAAAATGGTAGAGAATCGTTTGAGAGGGTTTGGTCATGTTCAGAGAAGATCATTAGATGCGTCAGTAAGAAGAGTAGATCATGAAGTCCGATTAAAAGAGGGAGAGGGAGGCCAAGGCGGACACTTGGTGAACTAATAGAGCAAGATCTATTGGTGAATAATATACCGAAAGGTTTAGTTACTAATAGAGCGGAATGACGTCGTATGATTCATGTAGCCGACCCCACCTAGTGGGATAAGGCTTTGTTGTTGTTGTTGTTGTTGATAATTCTGAACATTAGTGGGCATATAAAAAATTTGGCTATATGTTATATAACAAATTTGATTTGAGAATTAAGACATCGGAAGAATATTATTGGAGCTCGAAGAATAGTTGCTCAACACAATTTTTCCTTAAAATATTCTTTTTATGATATATATATTCATAAAATCATGTTCTCTGTAGAGGATGAAAGAAAAATATTTAATTCGAAAAGAAAAAAAAAGAGAAAGCAATATTGCAAAGTTCTCTTTCCGTTCATCTTTTTATTCTTTTGTGACTCTTTAAATAAACGCATATGCTGTTTGGATAATGCGTAAGCATATAAAAGAACGTTCACAAATCACAATATCTATACTATCCTTGAATTGAAAGAAAAAAACATGTAGTAGATAATGGTTATCATGATAAAGATGCTCAACTTTTGTACCAAAAAATGAAGAAAAAAGACAAAGAAAAAAAATGTGGAATTTATTCGATTTGCAAGAATATATGTATGCATTATTTATTGGTTGGCGAGAACTTTTTTTTTTCAAATTTTTTCGATTCTCTTCTGAAGGAAAAAAAATTATTCCATTTATATTTTCATAGTATAACCTTTTTGTTTTGGTGCCATGTGACACTGTATACATCGCATAATTAGAATGACGAAGTTGCACAAATCAAATTTCGGAACACACTCTTTACTTTTGGAATAATAATAATAATAATAATAATAATAATAATAATAATAATAATAATAATAATAATAATAATAATAATAATAATAATAATAATAATAATAATAATAATAATAATAATGTGCATTGCGAAATCTATATTATATTAACGCTTTTTTTCTTTTGAATTCTATTTTATTGGTTCTCATTTATTGTCACAAGTTTAGTAATTATCCTAAACTGGGACATAGTTGATAAAGAAAGTAATTCAAGAAATCATATTAGTAAAATTGAGGTGTTTTATTATGTATGTAACATAATTACTAAAATATGCACTTTTTTATTTTTACATTCTCCGATACTTTTTTGCATTTTTATTGATTTTATATAAATATTATAAACTTCCTCCAATTGTGTAATTTGCACAAGGAAAATGGCCACCTAATCCACGTTATCATGGCTACCACTCCTATCTAAAAATTATTGTGTCTTTTCTTAACCTCGAAGAAAGCTAATTAATCTACGGTGTGATGCGCCTTCAACTCTGTTTTGTTTTCGATTATACAAAAAAGATTACATTTAAAAAATAGGAAATTTAGTCAGATTAGTGATGGTAACGATGATTCAAATTTGTTTATCCAAATACTTTCCCAATTCTGTGATAAACAGCCGGAAAAAAGCTAAACAGATCTAATAACAAATAATAAATCTCCAAAATTTATTACTATATTATTATTATTTCATATACATTCTAATTTTAAGCAACAGAAAGAGTATTTAATGAATTAAAACTTTAATGAGGTTAAATCTGATTGGCCTTTGCCCCCGTTTCCGATGTTCACACCGAGCAGTAGAGAGAGAGAGAGAGAACGAGTATGCAATTCCCGAGGACAAATGAAGATGAGGTTGTAGCTTAGGATTATATTTTCTCATTTGAAATCTATTTTATATTATTCTTTCGGATAAATTGCGCATGGGTATAAAAAAATCTGACCAATTTAAAAAATCTAGTCGACCTAAAAAAATGAATCGAAAAATTAAAAATTAGATCTGAATATACTTTAGAATAATTTTTAATAAATTAAAATTCATCCATTAAATTTAGAACCCCACTAAAAAATTGTAAGGGCCGTAGAATCTATTTTTTTATTTATATAATTAATACATATATTATCAATTCTTTTATTACAGATAGAATATTTTTTTTATAAACTTTCATACTTTTCTATCACATTATCAAAGTTTAATTTAATACTTTTAAAATTTTAGTAGTATATTTTATATTTAGTATAAAATTAAATATTTTTATATTAATTTACTTTATTCTATATATTTTAAAATATAATTATATAAAAATAGGGTACCGAAAAAATTATCCGAAAAAATCGATCCGTTAGAGAGTAATTTTTATTTTTTTTTCAAAATGAATTTAGGATGTTTTTTTAATTTTAAAAATTGACCCTAAGAATAGTGATTAATTTTTTTCTGGCCGAAAACTCGACCCGACCTGAACTCCTTTCACCCAATAAAAAAATTAAATCATGTTTATTTTAAGTAATCTCATCTCATCAAGTTTCCCTTGTGAAGAATCTGTTGGCCTATAAATCTTGTCGGATACTAATTCACACTAGTGTGATGGCCCGCGCGATGCGCGGATAATGGAAATTAAATGAATCGAATGTTTATAAAATAAGTAAATATTAGGTTGATATATTTTTAATATTACTTAAAGAACATGATAATTACAACTTAAAAAAATAATTTAATAGTCTATCTAATTCTCTTTGTGTCCCATTTTTTTTTCTATCCTCTTGAAAAATAATATTTTCATTTAAGTTTAACGTATTAATTTATTAGTCTATTTCACATCTATATGAATTTAATGATACATATAATCATATAATATAAATAATGTCGTGCCCGTGCCATGCATGGAGGATACCACCCCTAATTAAACAATCGTATAAAAGATATCATGTTGATAAATAAAAACTATTAAATATTACAAATAAGTATAATATTATCATTGTCATCTCCTCTTTAAAAACTGTTTTACTTTTAATACAGTATAAATTTTAATATATTAATCAAATAAATATTAGAGATTTTAAATTTATTTCTTAACAATAATGACTAAGTGTGGATACAACTAAAACTAAATTCAA
Source organism: Pontederia crassipes (assembly GCA_030549335.1). NCBI lineage: Eukaryota > Viridiplantae > Streptophyta > Magnoliopsida > Commelinales > Pontederiaceae > Pontederia > Pontederia crassipes. Next base: position 34,390,068 of record CM060191.1, on the reverse strand, counting down.
AATGGAGTCCAAATGCCAAATATTTTATTATTAAATATTGTTGAAATAATTTATTTAGGACAATTAGTGTGCATAATAATAAACTCTAATAAACCAATTTATTAATCAGAAATTCAATTATAAAAAGTAATCATGACTGAATAGAATAATAAAAGAAATTTATATAATCATTTGAATATTACGACATCTATGTTCGATCTTTAATTTGTTGGGTAAGTTATAACACTTTATTTTTTTGCTTAAATACCTACACATGATTATATGTGAAATATATCTAAGTTATGGATTAATTTAATAGTTTGAGTGCAAAATAAATGTAAGAATTCCTAAGTAGATGGAGTAAGCTAACATATAAAGATGTAACGATTACCTTTGGATGCTTTTGCATGGCTTTGTGTTTATGTGCAGAACTATATATGCAATAGATGATCCCTATTTTATATCACATTCATGTCTCATACTCTTTTGCTGGTTTGATCTAGCAACATCAACATATAAAACATGAATGTGATTATTAAATAGTGATACATGAATCATTGTTGAAGTTTAAGAGTGTACATGTGTATTGTTGGGTTTGGCAAGTGTCCGTGCATATTTATAATCAAGGTAAGAGATAAAGTTGTAATAACTACTTGAGGTAGTTATCAAGTTTTCATTTATTCAAAATGTAAAAGAAATAATTGACAAATTAATTTTAAATATTTAAATTAGTTATATGTTTTATAGATTTGGATATATCTTTATGAAGCAATGGAAAAATATGTTCATTTCACTAAAGTTTTAATAGTGGATGAAATTAAGTTCTTAATTAATATTTTTATTTTATCTTTCAAATTAATATATAGATAGATATATAGACATTCCTCTAAGTGGTTACCATGAAAATATTCTAAACTACATATTGATATATTACAACAAAAATAAGTTTTAATTACCAAATACATGAAAACATAACCAACCATGCTGTAATATTGCTATAGGAGGTTACCACACGTTGCATGTAAATGCTTTATACTACATATTAATATAAAAAAATAATTGGTAAAAAATATGGACACATGTCAACTTCTACTTTTGTCAAATGTCTTCTTCCCATTGCAAACTTCTTTGTTTTTAATATAATATAGATATTTTGAATCGCAATGATAACTCCCAACTTATTTTCGATTATAAGGGAAATGTGTTATATGCAATGCATGTAATTCTCTTTAATTTGACTTCATTTATGCTGATCCTAACTTATCATGCCACAAATATCTTTTTGTATTTACCATTTTTATTATTATTTTTCAATATTGAATTCACTCAAAAAGGTAAATTATATATTTTATTACAAGGAAAAGGAAAATTTCCTTGTGTTGATAGTATTTTGGTGTAGTTAAAATTTGGAGTTATTAACTTTTGCACGTCAAATCTATATGTAGACCGGTTCTAGAAACCAAAAGCCATTTATTCTATTATTATTATCATCATCATCACCATTATTATTATTATTATTATTATTATTATTATTATTATTATTATTATCATCATCATCATCATCATCATCATCATCATCATCATCATCATCATCATCATCTAGAAGCTATTAAAAAGTTTAATTATCAAACACTTGAAATGAGATATATGTATTAGTCAGAATATATATATATATATATATATAATTTGCTATGTTAATTGTTTTTAACAAACCTAAGCATAAATTAAAAAAAAAGGAATAAAGGATAGTCTCAAAAGTATGCTATGAAACATCATGCATGCAGATGCTTCACAATGTACTTTATTAAAGCTCCATATCTACTTCTTGTCCTACCTATTTGTGACCCTTTCATTCCTTTTTCTTTTCTCTTTCGGCCGGTGAGCAAAAAAAATTTTTCTTGTCAAAATTACTTGGTAAATGAGCACCTAAACCACTTATTAATTTCTTAATAATCAAATCTATTATTTTGTCCTGCTTCCACCTTCTACTCAGCTGCCATGGTATCTATAAGAAGCCCCTTGCCCCTTGCGGGGTGAACACCCAACGCACTCCATTCACTGCTTTTGATCCATTTTAGAAGAAGTGAACTGATCAGAAACCATGGCGTTCCACTTCGGCCACGGCCACGGCCGCGCTCCGCAGCCGGAGCAGAGAACGGTGAGGATCTACTCCAGAGCAGGCGAGGACTACTCGCTCACCATTCGCCATGGTCAGGTCGTCCTCGCCCCCAACGACCCCAAGGATGCGCACCAGGCAAGAAAATATATACTGCTCATGCATACATGTTGGATTGGATTTTCTTCGTTTTGCTCTCTCGTCGTCCCTTGACATTATCTGTCTGCACTCTGCATGCTGTACAAGCTGCTGTTTCCATGCATCAATCTGTTTTTTTTTTCTCTGGTTCTTTGTTTCTTGTTTGACTGTTTCACTGGATGCAGCACTGGATCAAGGACATGAGGTATAGCACCAAGGTGAAAGATGAAGAAGGCTTCCCGAGCTTTGCACTGATCAATAAGGCCACCGGTGAAGCTCTCAAGCATTCCTTTGGACCAACGCACCCGGTAAGTTCTTCTGAACCTGATCGATCCGAAAGCAAAAGAAACCTTGTTTTTGCTAGTAGCTTCTTACATTCGGGGAACAACAGGGAATTTTCTAAGTTAATCTCGTGCGATGCATGCTTCAGGTCCGACTGGTTCCATACAATCCGGAGTACCTGGACGAATCAGTCCTGTGGACTGAGAGCAGCGACGTCGGGGACGGCTACCGATGCATTAGGATGGTTAACAACATCGGCCTGAACTTTGATGCCTTCCACGGCGACAAGGACCATGGCGGCGTGAGGGACGGGACAACTGTTGTGCTGTGGCAGTGGCTCAAGGGTGACAACCAGAAGTGGAAGATTGCTCCTCAAAGTAGCCTACTGTTTTCTTTTTCTGTTCTTAAGCTCATTATATACATTTACTGCATCTTGGTCAATGGTGCCTAACAATGAACACTTGATTTCTGCAAACAAGCAAGCAAAAAAGGATTAATCAGAAGTAACTCTTTGTTCGAACAATGGCAGCCATTTCTCCACTCGAGGCACGGGCGAATCAGGGGACTGTGAAGATCTTTACCAAGGCAAATCAGAACTACTCGCTCACCGTCCGCGACGGGAAGGTGGTGCTTGCGCCCAGCGATCCCCTCGACGAATACCAGGTGAAGAAACCCCGTCCACTTTTTATGCTGTTCGTTGATTTCTCCTTCCGATTAGCTGCAATATTTCTGCACTGTCTCCAAGGCACCAGCATACGGTTGATCCACAACTTTTTAATGTCCCTCTTATGGATCGCAGCAATGGTACAAGGACTTGAGGTTTGGAAGCAAGATCAAGGACCAAGAAGGATTCCCAGCTTTCGCCCTCGTCAACAAGGTGACCGGCGAGGCCATCAAGCACTCCATTGGACAGAGCCACCCGGTGAGCTCCTCCCTACCGTCGAAAGCGCAACGTTTATGCATTTCGCCATACCCGATCTCTGACCTGCGACGCTAAAACTCTGTTCCAGGTTCAACTGGTCAGGTACAACCCGGACTACCTCGACGAGTCTGTGCTGTGGACGGAGAGCGGGGACACGGGGGAGGGCTACAGGTGCATCAGGATGGTGAACAACATTGGCCTCAACTTCGACGCCTTCCACGGGGACAAGAACCACGGTGGCGTGAGGGATGGAACCACTGTGGTGCTGTGGGAGTGGCTCAAGGGCGACAACCAGAGGTGGAAGATTGCTCCGCAGTGTAAGTTGTTGCCATGTTTGTGGACTCTCAATTCAACTAAGGAAGCCTCTCATTTTGCGATCACATCTCTCTTAAATGATGCCATTTGCAGGACGAGGGAGGAGGAAGATGATGGAACTGCTGTGGCCTGCTGCTGCTGAGAGTGTTTACCAGTAAATCTAATTAGCATAATCATAATAATAAGATGCGTCTTTGAGGCCTCTGCAGCTTTCTTCCTCGTTGTGGTATAATGATCAGGTCTTGTGCACTTGGCTTGGTGTGTAATTTGGCCGCGTGCCTCCCTCTACTTATGTTGAAACAAGACACGTAGATCCTCTTTGGTACAAAAATAATTTATAGGATTATTTTCATAAATCACTCTTATACTATCATGATTTTCTATATCTAATTTAAATTATGAATTTATTTTTTATATTTTTTCAATTTGATCCTTTCGTAGACTTCCGTTCTGTTATTTTCATCTTTTTCATTTATGAAAAATCAAAATTACCCTTATCCTCTTCTCCCTCCTTCCTCTTTTATCATCGGCAAGGGCCGAAAGACGAACTTCCGACGAAGGCAGTGCGATTGCCCCTTGTTGCTGGTTGCAGCAGGCAGGGGTGACCCCACCCCCCTCGCTAGCCGACGCATGCGCAGGGGGAAAGAGGGACGGTCGCCCCCTATCACCAAGAGAAAAGATGGGGCGGTTGCCCCCCATGTCGCCGATCGCAGCAGACAAGGGTGGCGATCCCCCATCCCCTTGTGCGCGCAGGGGAAAGAGGAGGGCAGTCTCTCCCCGTCGTCGATTGTAGCAGGCAGGGGGCAACCCCCCTACGCCAATCGACGCACACAAGGAAAAGAGGAGGGCGGTCACCCCTTTTGTCGCCAATCGCAGCAGGCAGGGGGTGATGTCCTCCTTTCCCCTTGTAAGTGCCAGCCGGCGCGCAAGGAGAAAGAGGGAGGCAGTCGCCCCCGCTGTCTGGTCACAACAGAGGGGCTTTCCCCTTGCGCGTGTCGGCCAGCGCGTGTGGGGAAAGAGGGGGGCAATTGCATCCCTATCGTCGATCGCAGCAAGCTTGCGTAGGGAAAAGAGGGGGGTGGTCGCCCCCTGTTGCGACTAGCGCCGGTCGCCGTTCGCGATGCAGCAGGATGGGCCACCCCTCTCTCCCACGTGCTTCGCCTTCGGATGCGACAAATGGAGGGGTAATTTTATCTTTTCATTACGAAGTTAATGGAAAAATTGACGGAAGGATCAAATTAAAAAAAATCACGATAGTTTAGGGATACACAAAATTAAGTTCATAATTTGGAGTTAGATGTGAAAAATCATGATAGTTTATGAGTATTTTATGAAAATAATACTAATTTATAAGAACGTAGGTTTATTCTTATTTTTATTATAAAAAATTAGTTTTATAAATACTTGGACATGTTAATAATTGCAGAATAAAAAAAAGCAGACACCAATTTATTCTCAGCAATGTTCTCGTAAAAAAAAAGTGCAAATAAATGTATATTATTCCAAACAGAACCCTAAATTGAAGAAAGGCATGAGAGGTTTATTAATTTCGCAAAATTTAAACTGAGCTACTAGTTTTATCATTTCTTCACCCGAAATTCAAATCCTCTAATTATTGGTAGAATTTACCCCTTTAAGTCGTATGCTTTTTATCAATATAAAACTTATTTATTTTTAAATTGTCACCACGGTATTTAAAAGGATTGGATAAATATCTGAATTAAACTCGACATTTTGATTGCTTACCATCTCATCCCCAATTCCTATGTGAAAAAAACACTCGAAGTTAATTTTGAATTATTCCAAAATAAATTACAAATCTGTATATTTGATGAAGCCGGTTACAATTATTTTACCCTCTTTTAGGGGTGTTCAGCGGTCTGGCTGACCCGTGAATCCGACGACCTGACCTGATTTAAACCAGTTTGGGTCGAGTCGGATCCGTGGGACCAGACTCGATCCGATCCCAACCCAAGTCAACTCGAGTCGATCCGAAGATCCGATTTTTTTATTTTTTTTAGTTTTCAGCATATATTATGTATAAAAAATTAAAAATATTAAAATAAAATTTAAATGTGTAAAATAATGTTTAAATGTTGAATAAGTTATTTTATACTTTTTAAATAAATATTATATATATATTAAATAATAAATAAAAGTAAGAAAAAAATTAAAAGAAAAAAAATGGTGGTCGGATAACCCGACCACCCGATCCGAATCGGATCTGGTTGGATCGGATCCAACTTTAAAAAATGGGGTGACCCAATCCGACCCGACTCGATCAAAATCGGACAAGCCGGGTCGAATCCGGGGTCGGGTCGGGTCAAACCCGACCCGTGAACACCCCTACCCTCTTTTACTATATATATTATTTGAGCCAGCCACAACATAGTATTTTAATAAAAGATTAAATTCACGATGTGGAAATTTTGACTTATAAGTCACTCAGCTTGTAAATTACACGAACTTTCCATTGCAAGTAACTATTCCATCTTTTAACTTCAATTTATACTTAGAATATCTTTCAAATTTCAATTATTGTGTTGTCTTCATGACAGATGATAGTGATTTTTTTCGATTATGCTGCTAATATGACACAATAAAAAATAACATGAATAAATAATAATTAATAAAAAGACGGTAGCCTTATGGTTGTTGCCCTCCTTGGTGTAGGACCCCTTCTCCTCTATAGGAAGAATCATACAAGTGCCCGACCTATCGAGCGTTTGGATCGTACTCGACCATTGAACAATTGAAAGTTGAACTCAGACTGAACGTCCACTCTATTGGTGGATGATCGATGAACCACGATAGATTGGATGCCCATCCGATTATCCCTAGAATTATCAATCGCTTGATCCAGCGAGAGGCTGATGAACCACCTTAGAACAGACGACTACTCGACTCGAGGGCATCCACTAGATGGACAAAGGTACATGACCTTAATTTAATAATTGTAATTTGATTAATTTTGTCCACATGATTCTCCTTACACTATATGATTTAGCATATTAATTTAGAGTCGATCTTTGCTTCCTAAAGCCAAGATAGTATAATGAAAATGAAATATGAACATAGAGAGTTACCATTGCCTTGTTCGAGATGCTTCCCTTGTGGAGGTTATCATTTTTGCACAAGCTCTCTCCTTTATGGGGCACTTCTCCCACCGGCCATCCATAATTTAGGTAGTTACACACTCCTGTATTTGCATGGTATTCTATAAAAGTAGAGAGCTCTTCCAATTTAATGAAAGATATAAAGAATGTATAAAGATATTGGAAGGACCTTGTCCTTTTGAATGAAATCACATGGAAATGCATTTTCAAGTGAAAGATGAAAAGTAATAAAGATGAATAAGAAATGAATTCTACGTGTCTTCCTTATGATGATCTCTATGAACCATGAGATATATTGTTGTATTTCTTTCATATTTGTGCTTATGGATCATCCTTATGACATATATTGATTTCACACTTAGCTTTATGCTAACAAAAGTATTTTACCTGATGTGTTGTTTCTCATATGTACTTGATTATCTTGCGCGGTCTAATTAATGTATGCACGACTATTGATGCTCATGTGATGAGGTGTGCACATTGTTGCCTTAGAGTTATGTTAGTTTTTATGTTATTTGGAGTCATGTATGAGATTAATATACTAGTTGTATCATGACGTAAACTTTTATATGTTTAATTATGTGGATGTTAGATGATGTGATGTACTCTTTTATTTTTAGTTATCATTTTAGTTTCTACATTAAATTTTTAGTGTTGTAATAATTTATCTTTATAAGTCTTTTTGCCGATGTATCATTTTTATTGACCAAGTGAGTCGACCAACAAGATCAACGAAAAAGTCAAAATATACCAAAAAATTGTAAGGCATTACATCATTAATTTAATATAAATATCATAAGCTTCCTCTAATTGTAGATTGTACAAGGAAAAATATAATGACAATTGACAATCAATGCTGGCCTTCCTTTATCCTACCAGCTAAACTAAGCATTAGGTCTCGAGTGTGTTCAAGTGACGATTCCAGAAGTCTTACATCTCAAACGACCATGGACACATGGCACATGAAGTCCGACAACTATTCAAATAACATATGAGGTCAATGACCAATTTAACACATGCAGCTATGCCAACTATAGCTCAAAGTTGTCAATTCCATCCATGTCAAAATAGGCCCCAAAAAATTGCATCTCGAAAAGTATGAAAGTTGGCAAGTATTTTGATTTGGAAGTTATAAGATTTTTAGAAGTGGTGCAACTGCAAAGCTGTTGCCGCCACGAATTGGAAAACAGCTACATTTTAGTCCCACATGCCAGATCCAAGAGACCGCGAGCAGGCGGAGGGGCTATATCAGGTGTTGGGCCGCGACCATTTGAAGGCACGCAGCTGCGTGGTGAGCACAGAGCGAACTATTCTTTCGCCTTTTACTAAAGAATACCGTGTGCACGCCACTCAAAGCAGCATACGCCTATTTTTAGAGGGCGCCCTTTCTAATTTGATTGGGCCCCAACAAAATTAAATTAAAATCTTAATAATATTTTTATTGCCAGGCTTGTATTTAGAGAGCTCCCTGTCTTAGAAAAAGGGAAAATAAACTTTTAAAGAAAACCTGTTATAATATAAATTAAATTAATATAGTTGTATTTAATTGTATATTTAGTGTGCCTATGACGTCACTCCATGGAAATGGATGACTCTTTTAAGATTCTAACTTTAGTTTTTAATTGCTTATTGTTTAATTTTAAATTTTATTTATTATTTTACGAGTTTGAGATTATCATTAAATCTAACATACTTTTAAATATTTGCTCAAATTAAACAAGCAAATGATACTTAAAAATGTAAAAGTAAACTTATGTTAGGATCATGTTTTGATTAACATGACTAAAAAAGTAACCAATATTTTTTTATATAGCATATACACGTAGAAGCTTAGAAAACATTAAACAAAGAGAATAAAATATAAGGGCCATAATAGGACAATTGGTAGCAAAACAAAGCGAAATTTATAATATTAAAAATTTTCATGTTAATTATTTAAAATTATAATTATGTTATCGAGGAAAGGGAAAACGGATCTTTGATCTTCTAATATTGTAAAAAAGTAAATACTTTTAATGTTAATTATTATAAAATAATAATTTTGTTGTTGAAAAAAGAGATAATATCTTTTTTAAGGTTATAAAACTTTTAAGGTTATATCTTCCACTACTATAAAAATATAAGATAATTTTATAGTTAAAAAAATTAAGGTTAAAATGGACGAGAGGAGTGACATTAAGGTTTATGGTGTGGTACTAAGAATACCCTATATTAATTAAGGTTTATAATGTAATAATATGTTATTTTGGTTTATTTATATTAATTAGTTAAACTTAGAGTTAACTTTTTATTTTTTAAAACATGTTATAATATATTTTTTAAAAATTATTATTTTAAAGTAGATCTTCGACTCGAAACAAATCTAGATCGTCTAGGTCGGATTTTTTTTTCTTCGGGAAAAAAATTAGGATGCTCTTTTATGCGTTAAAAACTCATCCGAAATTTGAATATCGATTTTTTTCGACGAAAAAAATCAATGGACCCGAACCACTTTCACCCCTAGAATAAAAAGTGTTACTTCATTTGTAAATATTTGTTTAGATCATCCAACTTTGGGTCATTCAATTGTCTCTCAATGTCCTAACTCCTGTTAAGTTATTTCACAACCATATTGGAATAATATTATTTCATTTTAAATTATATGCCTAATCAATATTATGTAATGTATAAAACATATAGTAACATGCTAATAATTAAAATATTAATATAAATATTTATTTTCTTTTATAATATTATTATTGATAGAAATGATTTATAATAGTGATTTATATTTATAAATGATATTAATAATATATTAATTTATTTTATCATAAATCAATGTAGTTCTTTTATTTTATTTTAATTTCTTATTTTAATATTTTACTTTTTGTTTTTGAAATGGAAGAACAAGAAATGAAGACAAAAATGAAAATGCTAAAAAATTTCAATAAAAATAAAATAATAAATAAGAGTGGTTGATGCGAAAATAAATTAATAATTTAAACATAAATAAAAATTTACCAGTAGTCAATTAATATTAACATCATTTGGAATATTTATTTATCAATAATAATACTTTAAAATAGAATAATAATAATTTTGTATTACTTTTCAATTTTTAACATGTCACAAATATATTTTATACATTAAATAATATTAATTATGTATGTATTTACAAAATTATTATAAGTAATATTATTTTAATATTATTATGAAGTAACTTAACGGAAGAATACTTCAACGGTGACAGAATGAAAGATTAGTGATCCATATATTGAAATTTAAAATTGGATGATCTAAACAAATATTGTTCAATATTATAAGTGTTCTACTTCTTTGGCACTTATTACGCACGGTTCTAATGTGGATTAGAAGTGGTTATATTATATATAGCTTTGTGTTGTTTTTCTCGGCCTCGAGTTGGAATTATCAAAATGAACGGTGTTGAAATTACGACAGGTATACTAATAAAAATGTCATTTCTCTGAAAATTAATTAATTGAATATTGATAATAATTTTGAATATGTGAGGCATACAAAAATAGACTGTAAATTATATAATAAATTTGTTTTTAGAATTAAAACATACAAAATATCATTGGAATTCAAAGAATAGTTGCTCAACACAATTTCTACCTTATAATATTCTTGTTACGATATATATTTTATTGAAGGAAAAAATACTTCATATATTGGACGTTTTCCTTATAAATAATCTTTCTACATTATTAATAATTTAAATTAATATTATCTTTTTATTTTAATTTACAGACAATTTGAATTGTTTAACAATACAAATTACTTATGAATCCAAGTAGGAGATGTTTATCCAAGTGATAATCTGATTTTAATCTACTTTCTATTTCTGGTCTTTCCAATAATAGACAAATAAAATATAAAATAATATAAAAAATTATGTAACGACAATAATAAATGAAAACTATCGTTATCATCATTTACTATCATATTAACAATATTAATTTACTTAAATTATTATTTTATTACTATTATTCACATGAGTATAATATTATTAATTATTATTTTGAATATTACATATAAGTATTACCATTATTTATACTTAAAATATATAAAATATTTATAATTAGATTTTATTAATTTTTTATTTGTGTTTTAGTGGGAATATATAAATTTTAATTTGACGTTAGTGATAAAGAGTATTTTAGTAAAAAAATATACATTATCTAATTTTTTTTATAAGTAACAATGTTATTTAAATTACTAAATAGATTACTTGTACGCAGTAGACCAAATAATGTGCATTACAGATAATTTAATAAGTGATAATTTTTATGTTAAATAATATATATTGTTAAATAGTGTAAAAAGATAATACAGACATAGTAGAACCTTTCTATTTTGGTGCCATGTAACACTGTATACATGACATAATTAGAAGTTGCATAAATCGAAATTCAGAAAACACTCTTTATTTTTGGACTGTCTAATTGTTTATTTCTAATAAACTATATATATATACTAATGTGCATTTGAGAAATCTATATTATATTAAATATTAATGCTTTTTTATCTTTTGAATTCTATTTTATTGGTTCTCATTTACTACCACATGTTTAATAATTATTTCAAATTGAGACAATTGATAAAAAAAGCACTTCAACAAAACCATATTAATAAAATTAAATTGTTCAATTATACATGTAGCAGAATTACTAAAATGTGCACTTTTTATTTTTACATTCTCCGCTACTTTTTGCATTTTTATTGATTTTATATGAATATCCCGAATGATTTTTATGACGCCTTCTAATGACCTTTATGAGATTATGAAGTATAAAATTAGTACCTATGCAATTGGATGTCATATAAATATTTATTACATCTAAGATTTATATATTTAATCTCTTTTTTTTTCATTGAAACTTGACCAGCCAAAAAAGGTTACATAAGATAACTAAACTCGTGATATTTTTTATTCAGAAATGTGTTATTATACCATGTTCACATTCTCACTTCTTATTTTATAAATATGTGTTTAGCACAAAGAGAAAAACAAATTCCTCATTCTTAAAAAAGATGCATAATTTGACAACTATAACTTAAACTGCAGATAGATTGTAGCTTAATTTTCAGGGGCATTGCCATGAAGTAGAATTTACAATGAGAAAAAAGAAAATATGATTACAATAACATGTAATTATAATTATTATAGTTATTGATTGTGAATGACTATTATATCTTTTATTTTTAAAATAATTATTTTTAAAATATAAGATAAATTAACTACTTATTCCACACATAAAATGAGCACACTATCATTTATTTATTTATAATATTAAATATTTCTTAACATTTTAAGTATTTATTTATTTTTAAGTATTCATAATCAATGTACTTAGACAAAATAAGATGCGTTCAAAATGGATTTTATACAGAGATAGTTCACTATTACTAGCCAATACACTTAGTAGACAAAATAGCATTTATACAAAAAAGTCAAAAGATAGAAGCATTAATCAATACAAAATGTCTATTTCATATTGTTAATGAAAGAGATATTAGAGAGGAAAGTAAGCAAAGGAGAAAAAGAAATAACAATATTAGAGAGGAGAAAAGAAAGAAAATTATTGTTAATAAGAGGAATTTTACTATGATACCAAATGTTAGCACCATGAGAGGGCGATGATGAATTAGTGTTAAATTGAAAATATCGATTTTACGGAAACATCGTGGAAGCACACAATTCATTCAAGCTTAATGAAAAACTTAATTCAAATAACATAGGAGAGCACCCACAAGAAATAAGACGTGTGTTGATGAGGTTTGTGCTTGACCTACATTCTCAATTCGATTTCTTGATCTTGAGACTGTAAAAAATTTTACTAACCCTTCCTTCATTTCAAATGAGATAAGAAAAAAATTCATTACAACACCCACTTTTTCTTCACTTTGAAAAATAAAGCATACATTTTCTTCTTAAAAACTTTCACTTGTCTTTTCTCCTTGAGAGGTAAGATAAACCTCTTATAATTCAATATCTCTTTTACAACAACACACTTCACAATATCTCGTTTACAATTCAAACCGACAAAAGAGAGGAAGAGAGAAAGATGATAATATTTGCAAGTTTTACTCAAATAAACTTCATAAGTATTTTATCTAAATTTGATCAGAAGTCTTGATGTTTTTTTTTTGAAATTAGTGGAACACCTTTTAAGCCTTCTAGTCTTCATTTTGTCGGTGTCATACATTTCACAATTTTTTTTAATCAAAATATGATCATTGATGCACTTTCAACTCGCAAACTAGTCAATCGCTCTTTATGACTTTTTACCCTCCTTCAATATTTGTTGATTGAAATGTTAATCGACCACTCATCATTTTCACTTTGTCTTAATGTCAGCGAACTTCAATTGGTCCTCCAATATTGATCAAATAGCACATTTTGCATACCCATTGGTCAACCGATTGATTGATAGTCATATACTATTATGCCAACGAAATGATGGTGTCGCCCATTCGAATACTTCTCGCGAAGAGAATAAGATGTTCCCTCTGTGTATCACACTTTGATTCAAATATGAATAAAACATATTTAAATATTCATTTCAAATTTGATACATAAAATAATTTATTACTATTTAAATTTTGTAATATTTTAAATATAACTAATTATTCGAAATCGGTATGAATTGCTCCAACAATTTTATGTTGGAATCAAATCTAACTTGGTTGCCCTCGTCAAATGACATACTTGCAGTTTATTGTTGGTTGCCTAATTCAATCTAAAAAATAGGTTTTGGCAAGTGCGTTTATTTTTTTCATTTCTCATTTTGTAAAATAATTTCAACAAGTAGCAAACTTGAAAATCCAATCTTCGTCCACAGCCCTCTTTCACCCTCAACAAAAATTATTATTATTATTATTATTATTATTATTATGTTCCACAACCATAATAATCCAATCATCATCACATCTCTCTCGCGCACACATATCATCGAATGCTCTCCCACCTCTTCCCTTGGGATAAGAAATCCTTCCTAAACCACATAAAATCTCAACCCCTCGCTTCCTCCTCTCCCCTCATTTATAAATAATTTCCCCCCTTCGTATCGCCAACACTCCCACCAAACGCTTCGCACGCAGCCTCCTGCAATCCCCCTTCTCTGGTGCCTGCCTACGATCCCCGCGGCCATGGCCTCGAGCTCCGCAGCGGCCTCTCCTTCCATCGCCCTCCGCGCCGCCTCGTCCCGCCGGAGGGCTGCTCCCGCCGCCCTCTCCGGCGCGGTCGCCCTCCGATCGCCGCTTCGGCGCCTCGGATTCGCCGGGGCCGCGGCGGACCCGCTGCTGGCCACCCACGTGGCGTCGACCATCCGGGCCGTGGCCGGGCGCAGCGGACGCGGGCCGAGGGGAGTGGCGTCCATGGCCAAGAAGAGCGTCGGGGATCTCTCGATCGAGGAACTCAAGGGCAAGCGCGTCTTCGTGCGGGCCGATCTCAACGTTCCGCTCGACGAGAACCAGAACATCACCGACGACACCAGGATCCGGGCCGCTGTGCCCACCATCAAGCACCTCATCAGCAATGGTGCTAAAGTCATCCTCTCCAGTCATCTGGTGAGAATTTAGTACCACCTCTTACTTCTCTGAGGAATGGGTTCATGAATATGGCGAGTGGGTTCTTTTGTTCTACTATTGGTTTATTATCTAACATCATATTGCACCATTAAGTACATTCTCTTGCAACAGCTGTTTGTTCGCTACAGAATACATTTTTTCATCTTGCATAATGTAAAAGATGAGCTTAAAACAAAAAAAAAAAAAGGGTTCATTTCGAGTAGTTTAAGCTTACTCTACATTTTTGTTAGTTCGATGCAGTTTTTCACAGTAAACTCCTTTTTGCCGTAAATTATATAAGACCTCTGTAGGTCCTGCATGCGAAATCTCAGACTTAGCCAATTGGCATTCCCTTTTCAGTGTTACCTACTTTTTGGCTTACTGTTAATTTCTTCAGTCATGCTGTATATTTCTTTTCTTTTCTTTTTGGTATGTAAGTTCTTTGATCTAGGATATGCCATATGAATATATGAAATAATTCTGCAATGTGCATCTTTCTTAGCAGTATTTATTTGTGGACTGGACATCATTGTATGGAGTATATTTTCAACTTGATGGTAACTTGAAATACTGTTGAAGTTAAATTTAAATATTTAACTGACATGTTATTGTGTGGAAATTAACTTTCAAAGAGGTAGATGGATGTTTGATGTTCATGAAGGAATAGAGCCTGTCAAGGGTGGTTCTGTTTTTCAGTTTCTTCATCCAAGGTTAAGGAGAAACGAATTTTGAGGTTCTTTAGTTTCCCTTTATTGGTTTCAGTTTCTTGATCTTTTACCTTTATCTGGGAAATTCTTGGTCAATGAACTATACAGGGGACTCATTTACTTTTTAGCACACAGTATCTTGTTGAGTTCAAATTCTTGAGATTGATGATTCCATTTGGTGGAGTTATTTTATTGCTATGATTGAAGCACCTTATCTCATGTTCTTCGCAAGATTACCCACATTTTCTGATATCACTGTCTATTCAGGGACGGCCCAAGGGTGTCACACCAAAGTATAGCTTGAGTCCTCTGGTCCCCAGGCTATCCGAACTCCTTGGCATTAAGGTATAATAAAATTTTAAGCACATGTTATTTGAACGGATCTTTTTACTATCATATGCCATTGCTAATAAATCTTGTGAACAGATTGAGAAAGCTGATGATTGCATTGGACCAGACGTTGAGAGTTTGGTGGCAGCCTTGCCAGAAGGCGGTGTTCTGCTGCTAGAAAATGTGAGATTCTACAAAGAGGAAGAGAAGAATGATCCAGAGTTTGCAAAGAAACTCGCAGCATTGGCTGATCTTTATGTAAATGATGCATTTGGAACAGCACATAGAGCACATGCCTCAACAGAGGGTGTGACAAAGTTCCTAAGTCCCTCTGTTGCTGGTTTTCTTCTGCAGAAGGTAACTCTCCATTTTATGATTAAACAGTATCCGAACTTTATAAAACACAGGCTATCATAAGCGAGTCACTGGGACCGGAGTACTTTCATTGTGAGTTTGACTAAGGAATATAGTTACAAAGATGTGAAATAGTATTTCAAAAGGAAAACACAGATTTGAAAATTTAGGTAAAATAATTTTCCTTCTTAAGGTTATTTTTTATGTTGTTAAATCCTTTATTTTAATCGCAGGAACTTGATTATCTTGTTGGAGCTGTTTCAAACCCCAAAAGGCCATTTGCTGCTATTGTTGGTGGTTCGAAGGTGTCATCTAAGATTGGGGTGATTGAATCACTTTTGGAGAAATGTGACATCCTTCTTCTTGGAGGAGGAATGATCTTTACATTTTACAAGGCCCAAGGTTTGTCTGTTGGATCATCCTTGGTAGAGGAGGACAAACTCGACCTTGCAACATCACTTCTTGCAAAGGCGCAAGAAAAGGGAGTATCTCTTCTTTTGCCAACAGATGTTGTAATCGCTGATAAGTTTGCTGCCGATGCAGAGAGCAAGGTAACAAAAGAAACCACCACATTTACCTGAACCTGTTATTTTGATGAATTCTGTGGATATCATATACTACGTAGAAATGAAATGCCATCTGTGTTCTGATCTTTTAAATTTGTGGCCTTGGATTTCCTTTAGTAGCTCTGCTTCTAAGCATTGTAATCTAGTATTAAAAAAAAATGTTATGCAGGTTGTGCCAGCAAGTGCAATTCCTGACGGTTGGATGGGTCTAGATATTGGTCCAGATTCAGTCAAGACATTCAATGATGCACTGGACACAACTAAGACTGTTATCTGGAATGGCCCTATGGGGGTCTTTGAGTTTGAAAAGTTTGCTAAGGGAACCGAGGTGAAAAAAAAAACTAATTTTTCTTTTTTATTTAGTTGATGTGTCGTATGATCCATGTAGCCGACCCCACCTTGTGGAATAATGTTTTGTTGTTGTTGTTGATTTAGTTGATGTGTGCATCATCACGACTGTGAATTTCATCGACCAAATTCTGAATAGTTAAGTACACTAACATAAAGATTTTGTTTTTTCGCTCCACAGGCGATTGCAAACAAACTAGCAGAACTGAGTGAAAAAGGTGTGACTACGATCATCGGAGGTGGTGATTCTGTTGCTGCCGTTGAGAAAGTCGGAGTTGCAAGTGTTATGAGCCACATTTCGACTGGCGGTGGAGCTAGTTTAGAGCTATTGGAAGGTAAGGAGCTTCCAGGAGTTGTGGCGCTGAACGAGGCCGTAGCTGTTTCTGTATAAGTTATGACGACAAATTGTTTCTTTCTGTGAAAGATATATTAACTATGATTTCATCCAATCCATTCGACCCAGAAAGGAACAATCTCAGACGTTCAAATTTCGTGCTATAGAGTTCGTTGTTTTTGTGCAAAATGAGGTCCTTTTCCTATCACAAGTTTTAATGTATAAGGCCCTTAAAGTTTGCCTGGTTTTCATGTACCATTGTGACGCCTGTTAGTCAGTCTTATCTTGACAGACATTATAATATATGGACAAAATAATGGGTACGTATTTGTGTGACAAAATAATATTTGACGTTCATTTTTAAAATTTTGACTTTCTAGTTTCACCTATTTTGTCCAATCTGAGCGCTCTTATTTTAACCTTATTTTGTATCATGCTGCATTTATTTTCAACCAAATTCTAGGTTACATTTCCTCCGACTCAACTTGTTCTATTTTTATTTTTGACAAAGGACTGGATGGGTACCTATTTTAGAAATCAAAATGAGTTTGTTCCCCCAAGCTTATCTGTTACGGTTACAATATTTCGAGGGAGCACCTTTTCCTCTCGAAAAAATGCATATCCAATGCATGGAGCCAGATTGTACATAGGAACAACAAGCCATAGCACTGCTGCTACTGCACGGTTGAAAAAGAAATTATCGATATCCTTCCGGCCCTCCAGTTGCCCCATCAAAGAAGAAAGCCCCTCTATTCTTTGATCCAATCCAAGAGTGAGGTTCTTTTGGCAACGAGAATTGAGTGGAAGCAATTCCTTGGTTCCAACAATTCTGAAAAATAACATGAAAAATGACAAAAAAGAAAATGAAACAGAATTACAAAGTAGAATTAATTTGTCAAATTAATTTTTTTCTTATAAATTATTATCATTACATTTAATTCTATCCAAATACATCTAAAATTAATCTGTCTCAATTCAACTATTTATCAAACTTTCATACCAGTATTTTGTTTGTTCTGAGCTAGGGGAAAAGGTCTCAGAAACGTAACAAAATAGACAGGGAGACCCAGGAACAGGAGACGTTTTGGTTTTCTGGTTTGATTCTGTAATAAGTCTCCTTTATCTTTCATTACCTTGTTTAAACTGTCTTTCTCTGTCCATGATAGACATTTTTTTTCGCCACGTCACGGTCCACATCCTATAAATTCTGGCGTATATCGTTTAAAATTATCGCTTATGGTGGCGGCGAAAGGGGAAAATATATTTGATGATTGTTGGGTTGTAAAATAAATTTAGAGGAACTATTGTAAAGAAGAAACTATTGTAACCACAAACACTAATTTACAGAGATTTTAACAGCATTAGTAACACAAAACATCACATGAAGAGCAAGGGGAAAATTTTTATGTGGCCTTCTTCGAAATCTTTACCATTTTATAAGACATTCCTTTTACAATATTTGGATGTAAAGAGACATTTACGAATTGATCATCTTCAAGTTCTAATTAGAGCATCTTAACTTTTTTTCTAGAATCTCGTGTCGAATTTTAAATTCTTAACATCCGAATGGGCACAAAAAAGCTCTTCGACATGTGAATATGATCCCAAAATCTGAAAGCATTCTTAAAATATTCTTCACCATCTGCCCTAAAAAAGAAATATATTTCACCATCTTTGTCTTCTTCAAAAACCACATTTGCTCTCTTTTCCCTCTTTTACTAAATGGCAATGATCAATAATTGAGCTGTAAACAATCAACTAAATCAACGTTTCTTTCTTCTTTGTAGCTGTAAAAAAATTCTATTTTTGTAGGACAAATGTTAGAGACAAATATTCTCGTTTGAATTTACAGATCGTTTTCATTTGTTTTTCTTTTTATCAAACTTTGTTTTTTTTTTCAATCAAGATCCGTTTAGTATTCAAACTTTGGAAGGAGGGCACTTGATTTGTGTTATCAACCTCTTCAATTACCAAAGCAACAAGCTTTAAAAGATTTGTTAATCAACATCATCTACTGAAAGTTTTGATACATAATAAAAAAAATCACAATTTCCAACATTTCATCTCAACAGCGAATTAACAAAGGGGCAGTTATGAATGAATGATGGAACCTGTATCAGCAACAGACCATCGGCGGCAGGTCGGAGCCCTTGTCGTCGTCGGCAGGAGACAGCGTCGTCGTCTCTAACTCGGGGACGGGGACGGCGCCGAAGAGCAGGTAACCCGCCGAGTGGCCCAGCACCGCGGCGAGGAGCGCGCCGCCGTTGAACGACATGACCGCGAGCATCACCAGGTACGCGAGCGCGATGCGGGCGGCGTGCATGGCCGTCCGGACGAGCCCCGCCGCGACGGGCCCCGACCGGGGGTCGGTCAGGCGGCAGTGGCTGAGCCACTCGACGAGGGCGGCAAGGACGAAGATGGCGACGAGGGCCAGGGCGTACATGCCTTTGCGGGTGCCCGGCCACCCGCTGAAGAGGATCTCCGACTCGCTGCCCCAGAAGAAGGTCATATGCGTGTAATGCTCGCCGCCGCCGCCGTTCATGGTGTGGTTCATGCCGGCGTCCATGGTTGGTGAGGGTGTGTTGTGTGTCTGCAGTAATTCGAGATTTGCAAGAGAGCCGATAAGATGCAAGAAAAAGAAGTAGGGGGTTTTATGGAGGGGGGGGGGGGGGGGGGGGGGGGGGGGGGGATTAACGCACATTAATTAGCAAACGCAGAGCGGTCGATCTAGACGGTTGATCTTGCTATCAACGGGCGATGGAGAGGGTCGATCATTTCGCTGGAGGAACACGACCACAGCTGTTGCCAGCCTTTGACACATGACATCATGGTGGCGCCGCCCCTGACCGGCTGCTTCCGCCGGACTGAGCGAGTAGCAGCACCGGACGTGGTGTGGAGGGAGGGAGGGGGAGAGAGAGGCAGCTTCAAGCCTCTTACAATTTTGATAACGAGAGAGAAAAATAGAGCAATCTTCTTGGCGTCGTCTCCTTAGGTAGTGTTTGTTTATAGAACAATTGTGTCAAACAGAACTTTGATCGGAACTTGCTTTTAACCAGAAGTTCTTGTCGAAAATAATAACTTATTATTATTATTTTTAGCTTTTGCCTTTTCAGCCGTCACTTTGGAACTTTTTTTCTTTTTTTTTTCAGCTTCCTAACTTCTTTCTTTTTATTAAATTATTTTATAATGTACGTATATATTATTTAGTTATTTATTAATACATTATTAGCCAGATTATAAAACAAATTATTAAATTTTATCAATTTAAATTATAAAATATTTAATTATAATAATAAAAAACTATTTTATTAATTAAAATGTTCAATTATTTATATAAAAAATTATATTATATTTGAATCTTAAGATTTACGTAAATTATAATATTAATAACATTTAAAAGATTTAATAAAAAAAGAAATATAATATTAATAATATAAAATACTTACGTAAATTATAATATTAATAATATATTTTTATTTACTATAATTTTGTACCTCATAAAATAATAATATATTCTTAGATCTTACTTTTTAACCAAACACCTACTAAAATTTATCTATCAAATCAACTTTTTAAATCTTCATCATTACATTTTTTTATCCAACGCCAATCCAAACTTTTCTATCTGATCGATTAATTCTCGAAAACTATTTTTTTTTTCAAAATCCCCATACCAAACACACCCTTAGGGAAGGAGTTCAGGCAGTCTTACGGATTCAACAAGGCAAGTCGATTGCTCTCCACGGTCTGAGTCGACCCGTAGCCCCGAGCTCAACAGCCCAAG
The DNA here is from genome assembly GCA_030549335.1 of Pontederia crassipes. NCBI lineage: Eukaryota > Viridiplantae > Streptophyta > Magnoliopsida > Commelinales > Pontederiaceae > Pontederia > Pontederia crassipes. The sequence continues at coordinate 34,369,205 of CM060191.1, read as the reverse complement.
TTCCCGTTCTTTATAACAACCTCAATTTTTAAACAAAAATATTTAAATAAAAAATTCTCATCTAGACTTTATGAAAGGCTCTCAAATTCTTTTTTTTCCCTCATTTTTCATTCTCTTCTATCACACACAATAGCCACAATCCTAAACCTTGAGGATAACAAGAAAGTAGAGAAGAGTCACACAACAACTATATACAATCCTAAATCCTTAGAAGAACAAGAAAGAAGAGAAGAAAGAAATAAAATACCTTAATTTCTGTTAGGGATTGTGATAGAGAGTGTATTAAATGTGATAATCTTAATGTGTCTTAAATATCTTATTAATTCTAGATCTATGTTTTATATGGATGTTTGTGATGAGCTAGGAAAACTCTTAAATTGTGCAAAACCTCGTGATTAATATGTTTTATATCATAATTCATGATTTTTCCATGTTTAATATCCATAGATTATTCCTAAATAGATGTTATTGTCATAAGATGTTTTCATAAGTTTATGTGTCAAAACCCCTAATTTTTGGATGAAAAAAAAATCAAGACATGGACCATGATAATGGGTGTGCCTAGTCTAGTAACAATCATGACCGAGAGGGAAATAAAAGTGGGAAGAAAATAGCTCGGCCATAAAATTAATTACACGACTGTAACAAGGCAAAGACACATATCATCCACATCAAGACCATGATTGAATAAGAATAATAGGAATAAAAATGGTCTCTGCCACGACGCTCATGTCACCATCGTGATATGTCTTTCATGATCATGACACTCATGTCACAATCAGGATAGAACAAAGGAGAAATGAACGTTATGGTCCATTACTTATCATTACGGATGAGTTAGGTGTGTGACAAGTTTCACCACCCTTACACTTAAAGTTATTTACCATTACTATTAAGTCAGGGGTGTGACAAAGTTTCACCTCCTATTACATTTGACTCATTATATTCAAGTCACAACCCATAATGACCCGCTACGCTTAATGTCATTGGTGTTATATTATGTAATGACTGATTACATTAATATCAAAGGGTTTTATAAAGAAATTAATGACACATTACTTTAAATTATGATCCATTACATTAATGCCACAAGTGTTATATAGAAAGTAATGATCTATTACTTTAAATCATGCCCTATTACGTTAAATGTCACGGGGTGTTATATGTGATGTAATGACCATGTAAATTCACCACCCATTGCTTAAAGTCACAACCCATTGCATAAAGTTACAAACCATTATCTACATTACAATCCATTACATTTGGTTGTTACATTCAGTGTCACCACCCAAGATTCATTGTAATGGAAATAAAAGCATGGGATGGACTTTAACCTTACTTATGGGTGATTAATGATTTACGAAGTATTTTATTCAAATGAATGTTTAATGTTGTAAAATATTTTACTAATGTTTAGTGAATTGTTAAAATGAATGTTATGTATATTATTTGATGTTTATGGTGATGTTACATGCCTTATTATTCGTAAAGCAATGATTGGTGTACTGACAATTACTTAGAAACACATTTATGCATGTTTATTCGTAATTAAACTAAAGATGAGAATGCTTGATATGAATGTGTGATGTATTGAAAAAGTATAATGCATCGTAAAGCTGAAGAATAAGTTCTTATCACTATTCAAAGTAAAGATGAAAAGTAAAATCTTGTAGTTATGTATGTGCTTTAAGAATATGAAGTCACGTGAGAAAGTTCTACATCTGTTTATGTGCTTCGTAGGGAACAAAGTCTCTTATAAAAAAATGTGCATGTTCCTAAATATGACAAAGAATAAAATTCCTCAATCCTCACTATTATGGTTATGTGTTCTCTATGATGTGGCCTAGCTAGTCAATGTGATAATATTGACATGATTCTTTAAATTAAGATAAAGATCAAAGACGTCATAAGCTAAAGTATGAATAGCAGTGAAGTTAATTTTTAAAGTATCATGTGATGAAGAATATTACATCAAATTCTCACATGATAAAAAAAGAAAGAAGGACCAAATGGTCATAAAGTAACTTTGAGAAAACATAAATTAAAGAATGAAAGATGTCTAGTAACAAGTATGGATCACATAGTTATAAAGAAATTCTTAAGTTAAATTAAGAAGCAATGTAATGGTAAGTTATATGTCATATATATTCATGAATATGATGAATGCATGTTCTAATTGTATGATGTTTAGGGGATGATGATTTTAAAGTTAAGAAGATATATCAAGTTGTCAATGACAAATAATCAAAATTTTCAAGTAACAAGTAACAAATACTTCTATTACTTAAACTTCCTTTTCATTTTAAATAAGTCATATTTCTTTTCTGACGTGTTGCACCACATATTTTATTTTACATATAAAAGCCTAAGCAACATTTATGTGTGTTCTTGTCTACGTGATGGATATACGAAGACATCCAGATGTATACGTAAAAAAAAAAGGGCTACACTTATTTTATTTCGATGCCATATTCTAAGGAACGGGCCCGGTGCTTACGTACACCAAAGTCAATTTCTGGCATCAGGCTTATCAGCTATGTAGTTTGGTTAAAATTAATTATTCAAGATATATGAATAATAATTCACACTATAAGAAAAATCATGCTTTCCGACGGTTTCGTCCGTCGGAAAATCGAAAATGAAGGTTTTGATGGGTTTACCGATGAAAACGATCCGTCGAAAAATGGACGTTGCAAAACGATTATCGACGGTTCGAAAAAATCCGTCCCAAAAGTCTGGCGGTCACAACTGTCGAAAAAGTCCGACGGCCGCAACCGTCGAAAAGATCGGGCGATCGCAATCATCGAAACATTCCGGCAGTTGCAACCGTCGCAAAGAATTTTTAAAATATAAAAAAATTAGCCACCGCTAGGCAGCCGATCCGGCCGCCCGCGGCAAGATCTGGCCATCTGATGCCGATCACGCCGCCGCCGGCCAGATCAGGTCGCCTGGCGGCCGATCACGCTGTGGCAAGTCAGATCAGGATTATAAAATTTTAAATAAATAAAATATTATTCATATTATATATTATGATATTTAGGATTATACTATTTAATTATTTTTATAATTACTAACATTCAGGAACGCCGAATATTTCGACGATTTGAACCGTCAGTAATTGTAATAATAAAATATTGATTAAATTATATATTAGACAATGTTATATATTATATAATATTTAATTATTTGTAATTATCGATGATCAAGGTCGTCGAAAGTAGAGACGGTTCGAACCGTCAGTAATTAATTATATATTATGATATATATGATTACAATATGAATTATTTTTTAATTATCGATGATCTGGACTGTTGGAAGTTCCGATAGTCTAGACCGTGGGTAATTAGAATAATAAAATACCAATTAAATTACATACTAGATGATGTTATATATTATATAATATTTAATTATTCTTTATTTACCGATGGATCTGATCGTCGGAAGTTCCGACGGATAAGTATCTGTCAAAAGTTTCGACGTTCTGCACCGTCGAAAAATAAAAAAATAATATAATAGATTTCATAATTTATTTTTTTTATTTGTGACAGCCGCAACCGTCAAAAATTTCGACGGATTTTTATTCGTCAGAAAATCCGTCGAAAATTACGAAGGATTTGTGTCCGTAGGAAATTGTCCGTCGGAAAATTTCAATTTTCTTGTAGTGTCACCTAATTTAGTTATTTTTGAAATTTTAAGAATAAAAATATAATTGTGTCGAATAACATGAATAAGTAATGTTTAAGAGAGAAAATAATCAGTTTAATTATTTTTTATGTTGAAAAGAATTCTTAGTCCTTACATTTTTTCAGATTTGAAGACAAGTTTTTAAAATTTTAAATTTCATTGAATAATTAATCTACCTCGTTTTTTTATGTTTGACTTTATCCGTACGAGTAAAATGTATTGACCTCTTATTGTGGTCAAGTCAGCATTCTTTTTATTTATTTATTTATTGAGATAATTAACACTGTGGATATAGTGTTGGAAATTATTTATGCCTATTAAAAATAATTAGCAATGTTTTCATAGACCGGACTCGGTATTGGATTGTGATTGAACCGGTTGTCATATTTTATTAAAATAATATTATTCATAATAATTCTAAAAAATAGTATAAGTTATATGATATAATTTATAAATATTTACTAATAATCTATTAAAAATAGAAATATTAACATAATATAATTTTTATTTATTAAAAAATAATAATGATAAGTAATGATTGTTAACATATAAATATACATAAATTATTACTGATTTATTATTTAATAATGTTAGGGGGTATTTTTCTACTAGTAATCTTTCTAGATTATTGGTAATATAAAGTTAAATTACTTCAATCCATCATATTACGTTTACGTTATTTTAATCTGCAAGTAATCTGAATCGCCTAACAATGTAGATTATTTATGAAGTGGCAATTCACATTGAGGGTGTCCATCCAAATTGCTACCCAAATGACAATTTATTTTTATTCTCTTTCCATTCTTGCCCTTTCAAATCTTAGACAAATAAAATATAAAAAATCATATAATAATAATAAATAATAATATTACCATCATTATTATCATAATTAATAATATTAATTTATTTTAAAAATAATAATAATATTATTATTATTATTATTATTCACATGAATTGCATATTATTATTAGTTATTATTTTAAATATTATATATATTCATTACCATTATTTTCATTTTAAAAAATATGAAATATTTATAATTATATTATTTAATTTATTAATTTTATGATTTTTATTTGACTTTTAGCTGGATTATATAATATTTAACTTAATATTAGTGATAAAGGATATTTTAGTATAAGTTGTATAGTATCATTTAAATTGCTAGAAAGATTATTAGTACATAGTAAATAAGATAATGCACATTACTGATAATTTAATAGGTGGCAATCTTTTTGTTAAGCAATGCAAATTTACTATTAATTATTTTTTATATTTTTCTTTAACATGTAATTTTTCTTGTTAGTGTTATTCAAATTTTAATATTTTTTATTTCTATTCCTATTTAATTTTTTATATATAAATTTTCTATCTTTCTCACCATCTTTTTATTTCTTTTTTCTTTTTAAACTTTCCTATTTTTCTTTTGTTTTTTTTTTTCAAAGTTTGAATCAAACTTGGTTCAATCGGTTGGCTAGTTTTTTTTTTTATTGAACTATTTTTTTATCCGGATCAACAACAAGTTCGTGATTGAACTAGTCAGTTCGATTTGATTTTAGTAACATTGTCTACTAGTGCATTATATGAAACAAGGTTCTAAATGTAACGTCCCAAATCGCACCCCATCACGTGGTTGAATACGTTTCGGAGACGTTACGGATCATCCTTATGTACATCATATTGACCAAAAGTACGACTTTGACTGGTCAACTCAACATCGATAAAAGTGAAAGATTTAAGCATCATTAAATAATAAAAAGAGTATGACATCTTAATATGCGGAAGACAAACTTTATATGAGTCCAAAGGAAAAACTAATACATCAAACTAATATGAAAAAATGAAAAAAATTATCCCATCATCTAAAGGACTCAAGACACTCATGTGCAAGTACCTACGAGTTCGATTGGTTACCATTGGTCACCTTCATCATTCTGACATTGACTTGCATTTAAGAACATGTAGGAGAGAAACCTTCCTATGAGTTTTGTAACTCAGTATGAAAATAAGATAAATATCATCATAAAATCATGATACTAAACAGGAATCAATATAGACATCATCGTCATATAAGAGGGATAACCCATAATCATCATATAAGTAATGAAAAAACATGTAAAGGGACATAAGAGATCAAAAGATCATAATTAAATCATCATAAAAGAATGGCAAAAGCCGATCATCATAAGAGTGATTTTTTATTCATATGTGTTCATCTTCTTCATCATCTTATTATTCATCTTTGACTTATTTGAGGTATATTTCAACCCACGGAGAAGCCTGCCTCAACTCGTCCATCATCATCGACATGACATAACTGACAGAGCCAGTCAATAACTGATCGTATTCAGCCCATAACTGACCGTAGTCAGCCCATAACTGACCGGAGTCAGTCCATAACTTAGTCGTCACCAATCCATCATAAAAATAAGAGCTCTCCATTTAACATTTTTGTCTTTTATCTTGTAGCTTTTACTTATTCATTATTAAGACACAATCAAACTACAAGATAGGATCATGGAGAGTAAATCAGGAGCATAATCATCATGATTATCATCATCATTAAGATCTAGAGTAGGTACATGAATCAGGAATCTAGACATCGTAAAATCGACTTAATTCATGTCGGAACTCGTGCCGAGTTCGTAAGGACATCAACTGAGAAAATTGGGACATGGCCCGGGCCGAGTTTAGGTCATACCTAGGCCGGGTTCATACCTAATAGGTTGGTCGGCCGATTCGACGAATCGGTCGGCCGCTCGACAAAAGTCGCGACCAAACGCGACTTCGTCGTGAAACTACCCGGGCCAAGTCATCCTCAATCCTCGGGTCGGGTTCTTCTTCGTCGTAGAGCTCCGCACTCTTGACAATGGAGGAATCGGCCGCGTTTCGACAAACTCGGTCCGAATTTGGACCTGCCCGGACCGGGTTATGGTTAATCCGGGCCGGGTTCCTCTTACGCAGAAAAATGTGTGGTGTGCATTCTGTTCGTCTTTTCTGGCGACGATTGGCATCAAGCATCATCATACAACATTGTACTATAAATTGGGTTCAACTAGAATATGCTTCAAATATAAAATCAAGATTCTATCACGAATCTAACATAGTTCCATACCTTGCAAGTTTTTGTCCGAGAAACTAATTAGTTCTTCTTCTTCCTCGTTCTCTTCCTCTTCCTCTTCTTCTTCTACCCGCTCCTCTCAGTTCAGGCGCACATCCAACATCGTTCAAGTTGGTGTGTCCCCTGAATGGCGCCAACCGTGAAGGACGAGAAGAAAAAATAAGGGGCGCAAGAACAAGAGGAAGAATTCTAGGGCAGATTCCTAGGAAAAAAGGGACTATTTGTTCGTTTTAATCTCATTTATATATGAGGGTCAGATTCCTTAGATTTGTTTCATATTTCATCTTTTCCTCCTTTTTGATATTTTTTATTTTATTCCATTTTCTTTTTCTACAGGATTCTCGAGCGTTACACTAAAGATCTTCATCTTTTAATAATTTTTTTATGATTCTACTATAAATAAATTTATTTCCATCTTATCGTCTAGTTCATAGGCTCTGTGACTTGCAAGTATATATATGAAAACAAAACAATCTCAAATAAGATTAATTAAAATTATAAGATTGACAATGGATCAAGGATCACAGCATGGGCAATGGATTTAATATAAGATAGACAATTTTATACTACACGTAGACAGAGACGTTGTACTCCAGCAGTATCATCCCTGCCGGCGGGCTGAGCGGGGTTGTGACCATGTAACCGCGTGCCATCCGGAACGCGCCGGAGCCACCGATGATGCTGTGCTCGTTCACAGCGCCCGACACGAGCCGCCCGAAGATCGCGAGCGTGCTCCCGTTGTACCCCGACCCCTCGGTGAACATGAGATTTATGGCTGTCAGGATGGCCAGGCCCCGGAGTTGCGCTGGGACGGTGAGCTCCTGCGCCCTCCTGATGAGCTTCGACGACTCCTCCGGTCCTTCCGTGAGCAGGTCGTCGGCAACTATGATGGCCCCGAAGGAGGAGCCATTGACGGGAGAGCTCACGACCCTCGCTGCGGTCACGTTTGGGGCGTCCGCGAGCCTTTCCTGCAGATAGAAGTGCAGGTGGACTACGGCGTCCTTCTCGTGTTATTGGCCCGTTGTGATGCCGACCTTGGCAGAGAGAACGTGTAACGCCCCCAAAATCGCACCTTCCGCCACGTAGGCGGTCAGATTGACCCTGGAGGCGCTACACTATCTATTGCTCTACTGACTTTGACCGTTCAACAAAATAGCTTACGTGGAACATATAAAATAATTATTATAATATAGAACTTTAAATGCGAAAAATTCACTAATAGAAATATTATAATAAAGGACTGTGATGCGGAAACTGTAGTAGTAGAATATCCATTAACAAGTTCTGATCAACATGAGAAAAACAGAAACTTAAAGAGGTTTAATGGCGGAAAACCATGATGTCTTTGATGAACTAAATATGCGGAAAGACATGATAACAATGCGATGAGCTCGTAGCAACAATCTATGTTATGTGCATCACTTCTCCAAGCTCTGCGTCCTCTAACATCTCGTCAGTTGGCATTCTCACCTGTAAAATTCCAATGTAGGGGAATAGAATACCCATGAGCAAATATGCCCAGTACAATAGCAATAGACGTGAAATAAGGATCAATATGATCATAAAATTATTGTATAATTCTTTGGTCATATCAGTACTCTGTTCTTTATCATTACAATATTTTGACTTTGAGTTACTCTGCTTTTACTTTACAATGTCTCTGCTATCTTTAACAGTACTTTGCTTTGTTGTACATTGTTTTGCTTTAAATTGCTTTACTTTATCATACTCTACTTTACTTTGCATTACTTTACTGTGAGTTATACTACGTCTTTTACATTACTAAACTATCATTAGAGTTTGTTGTCATATGCGAGCTCGACTTTATTAGGTTGGGATGTCAGGGGTGCCTCTCTGATTCTCTGATGTCAGCCCGTAAACGGGAAAAAAGGGGTGGGTGTTAATACCTCATCCAGTTCAGAAGGTAGGGGGAAGAATTCCTACAATACAGGAACAGTGGTCAGTTACTAGACCTGTAGGTTCACTGTCTCCTCAGCTAGCTACATGTCCCTCTGACATAATACTTTAATCTTTAAGGGAAGAGGTGTGACCATAGCATCACCCCTTCAATTCGAGATATCGGTGGAAGAAGACCTGAAATCTCAGGAATAGTGGACATTTAAACCAGTAGCTTCATTGTCTCCTCAGCTAACTACTTATCTCCCATTGCTTTAACTTTGATTTTTGCTTTAACTTTGGAGGCGGCACATAGCAATCCCACATCTTTATCTTTACTTTAATTATCTTTAGTTGCTGTGAAATCTATGATTTATGGTCCACTGGAAGTTTATCTTTGTACAATAGGACTCAGCCAGTATAGATGAGTTGGTCAGAGTCTTAGTTATGATTTGGAATGGGTCGTTACAATTAAGTCAGACCAAGGGGTCTGTCTGATGGACCGATCGACCGTTCTTGATGGACCGATCGACCGCTCTCTGGCACCGGTCGACCGGTACTCTGGGCCGGTCGACCGTGTTCTTGCTTTGGGTGTTTGTGAATCAATCGACTGTCCTGGGTGTCGGTCGACCGTTCGCTAGGTCATACATATGCGCACTACACATCGGATCAGTCGACTGATCCATGGAACCGGTCGACCGATCGTAAGGTCAATCCGTCTGTCAACAGAACGATCGGTCGACCACCGTGGTGAGGACGGTCGACCGATAAAGATGAACTTGTATGCATCGGCACGCAGATCGATCGACCATTTGACAAAATCGGTCGACCGGTCCTTGCGATAAAATAGGGCCGTCGGACTTTTCCATTGATTCCGGCGGCCTTCCGGTCGTTAATTGATGCCGACATCAATACGAAAGATGTAGGAAATAACTTCAGGATCATAATGAACCTATCATATGAATTTAACTATCGTTATTTCATCGTCTAGGAATTTAGAACACTAGGATACCTTTTCCGATCGAGTTTCGAAGTTCGTCGGTCGCTGTCTCTCCGTTCGGTCGTCGTCGATCGCCTCTGGATCGACAGGGAAGAGCTCGCCGGATCCTTGCGCACCTCGAGGAAGGTCGAGGTGCGCTGGAGAGGGGTCGGCTGGTACGTTCGCTGTTCGCCTCTGCTTTGTTTCGTCGCGCGCCGTTCGTTCGCCGGACGAGAAGGAGATGACGACGAGGGCGGAGGTGGTCGGGAGGGGGTTCCAAGAGGGCGACCCTCCTCCCCTTTTATACACCCCGTTTGGTCGGCTAGAGACGAAACGATCAGTTAGGGGTGGCATTTCGCCTCCGACCGTTCGTTTCGTTTCTTTTTTTTTTTGTTTAAGGAGACGGTGCGCTACAGAACGTAAATGAAGAAGAGCAGGTGAAAGGAGGAAGATGAGGTGCTCGGAGACGAAGCCAAGAGAGAGAGAGATATGTGCTTGGCAGTCGGTGTATTTTTCATATGTATATTAACGGAAAATTTCCATACAACGACGAAAGGAAGAAGAACAATTAATTCTATATAAAAAGAATAATAATTAATTCGGATGTTAACTTGACGGTCATTGTTTAGAGAACAGGAGTGTGCCAATCAAGCATCAATTTATAAAAGAAACAATTTGTAAATTTATTAATTATAGTAATAGAAAACAAACCTCCACAGCTAGTGCTAAGTTAAAATTGTAGGATAATTAGTCTCAATTTTAAATACAGAAATACTTTAGAACAAATTTTTTTTTTCAAATTACGAATTAAAGGAGAGTTGAGGGTTTAATATAATAAAAGAAATTAAAGATAAAGGAGCATATATTTTTATATGAACTCAGAAAAGCTTAATTCTATCCAAACAAGAAAACTCAAATGCCAAGAGCCAAAATACCTCCAAAATCATTTTTTTTATTAATACTCTAATTTGAGTACTCATCGATTGATGTCTTACTTTTTGAATTAATCTATTTAGCGAGAAGCCTAAATATTCGATTTTTTCTAGCAAAGTTTATTGTTTTTAAGCTAATAGTATGATTGCCAATGCACTCTTAAATTATTAAATGAGCGTTTACTCTTAGAAGCTTCTCTACGTCAATTTTTATATTATCCTTATATTATTTTACTAAAAAAATAAATAAAAGAATGACCCTTGCAATACTTTATATGTAAAGACGCAAGTGATAATGATAGGAAATCAAGGTCCTTACAAGTGATAATTGGTTGCAAATTTCATTATTTGCTTTAGCTGATATAAAAAAATATAGCACTCTTAGAATATAAACATATAAAAAACAAAGATGTCTCATGGTACGCAAATATCAATTTAAAGAAAAACTATGAATAATATTCTCCAACGAAGAACTTTTATGACATCCTGAGAAGCCATCAAGTAAAAAACGTTCTTTTTTAATTACTTTTTCTCTTCGATAATGGGAAAACTACACAATAAAAAAAGGAATATTTGTACACTTGATAAAAAAAACATTTAGAAAGGGAAAAATGTTTTCTTTCGATAATAATCTTAAATATTAAGTCAAATGCAAACTAAGAATGTCTTTGAAATATTTTGAAGATGCAACCAATACAAGACAGCACAATATTTTATAAAGAAAAAATCATTTGCCGATCACTAATAATAATCAAAACAAATTAGAGTTGACCAAAAGTTCTGGGGAGCGTAAAAAAACTGAAATAAATTAGAGTTAAGTCCCAAAAATTATATTATAATTATCATGTTATAATTTTATTAACATAATTTTAAACCAATAATTAAAATTATGTTATTACATTGTCTTTTAGTTCTTCTACAATAATTAAATAAAATAATAAATTTTGATAGTTGTTGTGATATACTCACCCCACTTCCAGCATTAATTGTAAAAATGTCATGATGTATGACTTTATATTATATATAGCATATAGATAGATATATTAAAGTGTTAAATAGGTTGAAATACATATATATATATATATATATATATATATATATATATAGTAAAATATATATGCTGAGAGCACAGCAAATTTGAGGTGTCCATAATAAAATCAAGGTGCAGATATAAGTGAAAGAGGCATGCGATCGTGGGCGTCTTTTTTTTTTCAACAGCCCATATGCATCTCACGAGTGAAAGGTTTAGGGTACACTACAAGAAAATTAGTGATTGGCGACGTGCAATAACATCTCCAAGTATGGTGACGCTAAATCGACGCCACTAGCGCCTTCATGGCGTCCCCGTTGAGTCCCAACTATGAGACGCTACTTGCCTCTCAATAGCGTCTCATTAGCGTGTTCTTAGTGTTTATAGAAATAGGCGCTAACGAATGCGCCATAGCGACGCCAGATAGCCTCTACTATTGTGCGTCATGAAGCGGAAGTGCACGGGAGAACCTAGCGCTGCTCTCGCGTCGACAACATTCGACGCTAAACTCACGTCGCACTTCTTGCGACTCTATGGAGACGCTAGCTGGCGTCACATATTAATCGACGCTATGTAGACGCCAATATTATTACTTGGAAATAGATAACTATATATAGGCTATCTATATTTATATCGCTATATGTTTTATATTTTGACGCAACCCTATATATTATCTATACTATACGTTAATCAATAAATAAATTAAATATTATATATGTATCTTCAACATATATATGTATTCCTACATGATTACTTATAATGTCTACATCATAGGAGTGTTCCTAAATATATAATTTGTTACCTATATTATATATGTTATTTATCCATACAATACATATCATATCATAATTATACATATATTATTTTTATATTTTTAATCATGAAATTATGATGGTTGAATTAAGAGACGTGATTTGCTACAAATTATCTCATTTTAGCGTCTCCGTGGAGGCTCAATAGTATCTACCTAGCGCCACACTAGAGCCGCCGATGTGGTCGACGCCAGGGAGACACTATTGGCGTTTCTCTAGCTAGCGTCGCCTTTTGGAGACGCTAATAAACGTTAGACGCTACGTCGACTCTATTGTGTCGCTAATACATTTTAGCAACTCAATAGCGTCTGTATTGCGCCGCAGTACCTGACTTTTTATCACACTCACTTAATCGGGTACATATAGACAAATACACGTATATACTTATATATAATAAGTACACACACACACATATATATATATATATTATCACTTAATCTCAGACATATAAACAAATACATATATATACACTTGGAATACGTATACATATACACGTTATCTATATATGTCTCGCACATATATAGACATATACATACACCTATATACTTATAATACATATAGATAAACATATTGTTGTGACAATCTCTCACACGTAGACATATACATATGCATATATTACAAGTTATACACACACACACACACATATATATATATATATCACACACAATTTTGTTATATACACATATACATATAGACTCATAAGTATGGTCGCATAGCGTCGCATTAACCGATATTTTATTACCCTCACTTAATTGGGCACATATTGACTCATAACTTGTGCATGTATACATATTATTATCACTTATTCTCGCACATATAATGTTAAATTAGGAAGAAAATTCGATATAGCGTCTCGACAACCACGTAATAGCGTCTCAATTTTGGCGCCTATGTAGCATCGCGTCTAGATGAGGCGCTAAACACTTGACTTAAATCCCTAACTCCTCTTCTTCATTTTCACTATTTACTATTACCGCTCCATTTTCACCACACCGACGATGCTGACGGTCGACGCCCTCCGCTCCAATGCCCGCCGCTCCAATGCCTTCCGCTTCTTCCGCCCGATGCCTGACGCTGACGATCGACTCCAGCGCCGACCTCCGCCTCCTCCACCGCCCTCCGCCTCCTCCGCCTTCCACCTCCTCCACCGCCCTGCGCCGACCTCCGCCTCCTCCACCGCCCTCTGCCTTCTCCGCCTCCTCCGCCTTCCACCTCCTCCACCGCGCCGACCTCCGCCTCCTCCTCCGCCCTCCGCCTCCTCCGCCTTCCACCTCCTCCACCTCCCTGCGCTGACCTCCGCCTCCTCCGCCGCCCTCCGCCTCCTCCGCCGCTTCTGCCTCATCTACCTCTGCCGCCCCCGCCTCCGCCTCCTCCACCGCCCTGCGCCGACCTCCGCCTCCTCCGTCGCCCTCCGCCTCCTCTGCCTCCGCCTCCTCCACCGCCCTGTGCTGACCTCCGCCTCCTCCACCGTCCTACGCAAACCTCCGCCTCCTCCGCCGCCCTCCACCTCCTCCGCCTTCTGCCTCCTCCGTCGCCGTCTGCCTCCTCCGCCGCCTTTGCCTTCTCTACCTCCGCCGCCTCCGCCTCCTCCGCCGCCCTCCGCCTTCCGCCTCCTCATCCGCCCTCCGCTTCCTCTGCCCACTGACTGTGCTCCTCTATCTGGTGTCGGCCGTCGCCCGCCGCCTTCCTCCACCGCCACCCATCGCCATCCTTCTCCGGTTAAGAATGTACGAGCCCGTCACCAAGTTAAGTTCATTACTAATGCATCTTAAGTTAATTACTAATGCACCTTAAGTTAATTACTAATGCATGTTAAGTTAAATACTACTTAATTACTTGAAACTATTGTTGTTAAGTTAGTTACTAATGCATGTTAAGTTAAATACTACTTAATTACTTGAAAGTAGTGCTATAAGTTAGTTATTAGTAAATTACTAGTGCAGGTTAACTTAATTTCCAATTAAGTTAATCTAATGTATGTGAAGTGAATTATTAGTTAAGTAGTTGAAACTAATCTAAGGACTAGTTATTTCTAATTTTTAATCTAATATCATGTTAACTTAGGGTAAATGCATGAGTAGAACAAATTTGTTCTACGATTAGAGTTATTAAAAATCAAATATTGATAGATTTTTTTCATAATTCTAGAACCTCTTTTTGATCATGTTCTCATAAATTTTACTAAGGATATACTTCCACATTATTGTTAATAAAATGAGATTATGATTCGACGATGAAATACTTGAAACATGTGATTTTGGAGTTCGTAACTTCAAAATCACATATTTAAAGTACACGAATTTATTGACATATGGTTTAATATTGTCCATTACAGAAATGATAAAGCCAGATCGTAGTTGGATTCATCGTTGGAAGGATAAACATGGCATTATAACTGAAGAATATAAGGATAATGTTGATGAATTCATTAATGTGGCATATCAAAATGAAGGTGTTGCTTCTTCATATTGCGAAATCTTATGTCCATGCCGGAATTGCAAATATTATAAGTGGAAAGTAAGATATGATGTGCAGAAGGATTTATATTCAAGAAACGATGATGGTGGTGGAAGAGAAATTGACATGAATATTCTATCCATCTTCAAGCACTCATGTCGGCTTCTTGGTATAGGGCGCAAAGTTTTCTTGAATGTCAGAGATCTCACCGTCATTGAGAATTATGTCCTTGCAAATTGTAGCGAAGTTACGCCGTATCTCAAGTAAGACAATTTGTTTTAATATGTTATATAATTTAAAGTTAATTATTGCTATATGATTTCATTAATTGACAACTATGAATTCAAGAAATTCGAAGAATTACAACGAGAAATCAATCCGTTAGTTTCAAATGATGAGTTATTGAAACTATGAGACGAACATTTTGCCGATTGGTTGAGATGTGACGTGATAATTCTTTCCGCTTGCTTTTAATTGTTACTTAAGTTCATAACTTTTAATAAATCTTTTAGTTATTTTTCTTGTAGGTTATTAAAGGCTCAGTCATAGATTTAAAAATACGAGATCTGGGTCATGGCCTATCTTAGCTACTACAGCGTCATAGTCAATGGATATTGGTTCCATAGGGAAGAATATAGCCAACAACGTTCAACTATTAATAGCGGCATATGTGTTCTAGGAAGCATGTACGGGGACAACGACTTTTATTACTACAATGTTATAGAAGACATCATAGAATTGTTTTATTTGAGAAAATCTAACAAAGTAAAATGCCATTGGTTCGATCCAAAGAAAGGAGTTCGGAACGATCAAAAGTTCAAATTGGTGGATATTAACCCTCGATCGAGACTTCAGTCATACGATCCATTCGTATTGGCGGAACAAGCGCAAGAAGTGTATTACACTAAGTATCCATCGAAAATAATCAAGGATGAATGGTGGACGTCATGCAATGTGAGAAGTAAACTATTCTTAGCAGAAATAATAGTACATGATAATGAAATATCATCCATCCACAACGATGTGCCCATGGATGATTACTATCAAGAAGATAAAGTGATTGAGACGATTGATGTGGCCGATGGAGTTGAGAATTTTAAATTGGTCGATGACGCAGAGCCAATGGAAGAGTTCAATTCAAATGATCTCTTGGAAGTGAGCTTTGATAATTTCATTGACGATGACTCGAACCAAGATTATAGCGACAAATGATGAAGATGATGAAAATGAATTAGAATACAAAATAAGCGAATGAATCCCATAGTTCTTCTAATGACACATGATTCTTACTTTTTTTTAGTTTTATATGGTTACAGATAATAACAGAAGATTATTAGTTTTTCAGTCATGGTTACTAGAGGTTGAGCATCTGGGTCCTCTCGCTCTTCTAGGCGTTCACTCCAGATGAATCAGCCATCACAACCACCAAGTAATATATTTATTGTCAGTTGCTTATTTATAGTTGATTATAATAGTTATATTCATTTTTTAATAATATCAATTCCTCCGCCGTCGGCAGGGCACGTAACCGGATCGTCACATAGTAGGCGATCCATTGGTGGGTCTGCTCCGTGTATCACTCCAGGTACGTGTCACATTGTAGGCGATACACAGTAGGAGATAGAGTTTTCTAAATATTTTGCTTTTGTGATAGTTGCTCCACCGTCGACGGGGCACATATTCAGGACGTCTCGATCGCACGATGACGATCGACATGTCACACCAGGTTATTTTATGTATATTTCATAATTTTAAATATGAGACAAATTTTATGCATTTTCTTATGATGACAATTGCTACGCCATCGTCATCGCCGAGATTACCGGATGCTTCACCACATTCTATCATTGGCGAGCACATCTTATCCCAAGTGATATATTTATTATCATTGAAATTATATTTCTCAATTAATTATATTAATTATTTTTTAATAATGTCAGTTGCTACGCCGTTGATAGCACAAGCACCTAGCTTGTCACAATCTGACGAGCGGACTGCCACGGATCATACTGCGGTAGACATCAATCGAGGTGAGAATATTACTGTACATATAACAATTATCACAACTTTAATTTGGTATGACACTAATGATTTATTTTGTATTAGGGCCCATAGATGATGTCAGAACTTCTCAGCCTACTCCAGCTATACCGGATGATGATTCCTCTTCGAGTGATGAAGAGAGATTACACGTTAATGGGGTGATCATAGTGAATAATATTGCTTGACCGTAAGTTAAATAAGTTGTACAAATTTTGTTATATTTTTTGTTATTATTGAAAATTAATTCTTCTCTGTAATTGGCAGGACTACTTTTATACCCGTTAGTACCGTGCGGGATGTTAGTGCTCTCATTCTTTCCCATTTGTCGGAAGGGGCAAGATCCTGGAAAGATGTCCCAATTCAAATGCACAATGACATCTTTCGAGCCTTTATGGTACGATCTTCTATTTGGATTACATAATTTGTTTTATATTATTTTAACTAAGTTTTAACGTATTTTGTAGGAGGCAAATCAGTTTCATACGAATCTTAGTTTAGGGACGAACCGACGAACTTTTCAGGAGGTCCATTGTGAAACGCCTCCGAAATCAATTATACAAATTTCGCAAGGTCGTCACGTCCGCCAGTCTCACTTTGGAGCAGGGCATACAAATATGCCCAAGGCATATTAGGCACTCAATTTGGGAGTCCTTATATAGGAAGTGGTAGGTATGTTTACTATTAAATTATTTTTTATTAAATTTATAGTTTTTTAAACTCTAAGTATTTGACGTTCATAAAGGACGAATGAACGATAGCAAAGGAAGTCGGAAAAGGCAAGAGTTAACCATCTTTCGAAGTCCGAGGCCCACATCCATACAGGGTGGTCGATGCGATTTGACGAACATCGACGGCGCATGATAATTTATATACAAATTCAATTTATCAAACTTTTGACTTATACTTATGTTAACAAATTTGAAACTTTATTGTAGGAGGAGAAAAAAGGCGGTCCCATAAACTTTCACGTGAAGCCACACATAAGAGCCGGAAGACAAACGACTTGTTCATACCCACTGCTTGTAGGCTTCTAGTAAGTCTCACGAGATGTTCATTTGGTTGTCAACGTTAGTGCACTATTTTTGAAATGCACAATGTTTAAATTTTTTAGGATGAGTATAATGCAAAAATGACTAAAAAGTACGGAGATGATCCGAGTACTCAGCCATCAGGTAATATTTCTTGGTTGATTTTGTCATGTTTTTAATTTATGTATTTTTTATATATAATTTATATATTATATGATTGTGTTTTAATTTATGTGTTTTTTGATATATAATTTATATATTATATAATTTATGTGTTTTTGGATATTTATATATTATGCTTTTGTCACTTATAGACTTCAATATAAGTATAATTTGTTAGTTCAGTTTATTACTTTTTGTATTCTTATCTTAAATATTATGCCTGTGATGCTTTCATATTATGCCTGTGATGAATATTAATGTATCAATGCATTTATGTGCATTATATAATTGTATTGTGTGTGAAGAGAAAAAAATGTGGCCGTGGGTCAGAAAAATCTGCAATTAGCGCCTCCATAGCACATTAGCGTCGCCAACATAGTCGATTCTAAGTTAAATATATCGTCCTTAGCATCATATTAGCGTCTCATTTGACGACGCAAATACCATCATGTTTGCATCACTCCAGCGCCAAAATAGCATCCATGAACGGTTAAAGTTAGTGTCTCTTGGGTGCCGGAATAGCGCCTCAGCTTTAGCACCACGTGTGCGTCAACGTCACGACGCATTTCTACTGCTCCCAGCCGGACACCACACGTCTTAATAACGTCGACATAGCATCAACAACTGGCTCTAGTAGCGTCTCCATTTTTGTTGGCTCTATTGCGACGCCATTAGCCACCGATTTCCAGCGTCCCATGAATGCGGCGCTAGTTGGATGCTAATGTGATGCGTCCCATGAATGTGGCGCTGGTTGAATGCTAATGTGACGCTCTTCGTCACGGAGACGCAATAGCGCCGCCCTCGCGTCATGATTCTTGGGTCGCTATTCCTCAATTTTCTTGTAGTGGTAAATAGATAGTCGAATTTTTATTTTTTTGTGGCCGCTCTCCACGCCTTAGATCTGTGATCGGCCAACTACTTCCGTTGATGAGATCTCATCACTTTAGATCTGTGCTCAGTCATCCCTTTTGTTGACGTCGCTTTCCTCGTCAAAGGTTAATCCTTCCCTGCTCTCTATTTTTTTGGTATGTGATCATTGTTCCACTTTTTTCCTTCTTCGATCATTCTCATATCTTCAACCACAAATCTCTCGGATCTTTATTTTCCGTGGCCGCTCTCCTCACCTCAAATCTATGATCGGCTGCTTTCGTTGATGAGCACTACAATGGATATGGTTTATAGGCATAAATTAATAATCACAATATTATTAGTTTGTGGTAATAATCATATCTTATAGTCACGATTATTATTTTTGTAAGTATTGATGAGTTTGTAGCCACGAATAATTTATATCATGGCAATAGTGGTTTAGAGATTGTTATGAAGATTTATTTTGTGACAATAATATAAGTAATTGTCACAATTTTTATTTTCATAATAAATTATATTCTTTATCATTAATATTAGCCACAAAAAAAATCACAACTAATTGTTGAATGCAATATTATGTATTTGTTACATTTTTAAAATTTGAGACAAATGATATATAAGATTTTTATATAAATTTAATGATATGTTTTTTTTTTAAAAAATTACATTAATAATTGTTCTTGCTTTACATTAAACTTAAATAAAGTTGTACGATTTAATTAATCACCTAAAATGTTTGAATAATACTTATTGGGATTGACTTTATGACTTGATGTTTGATAAGGGTTAATCACCTAAACTAAGTCAATAACAAGTGAAATAATTCAAAGTATTTGGATTAATTAAAGTTCATGCATGAGACATGTCTTGATTAATTCCACATGCACAATTAGTCATAGAAAAGATGTTGGGTATATAGAACATGGCTCTGACTTGTTAGGATGTATTATGATAAAATTGTGCGAGCTGAGGCCCAAAGAGGATAATATCTTATGCAAGTACAAGGATGTTATATATGGTATCAGAGTCAAATCATGTGGACTAAGGCCCAAAGAAAATCATATCCTATGCAAGTGCAAGGAGCCGCCTACGCACATCCACAAATATAATTTGTCATAATATGCTTGTGGAAACAAAATATGCTAATAGCCACAAATATAATTAGTCATGAAAGTTAATTAATAATGCCCACGAAACTTTTATTGTTAATATCGAAGTATTTGCCACAAATGATGTCATTATCCACATTTGTTAATATTTAATACTTGCATAAATATTTGTAGTTACTATGATATTTAAAGCCATAAAAATAATCTTTGTGGCTATTGATCAGTTGCAACACCATCAATATCCACGAATTGCTACCATAATTTTATTCATGACTAATAATTTATAATCACAATATTTGAGCTTATATTCACGAAATAACTTGTAACTATAAGTCAAGTTTATTGTAATGGAGCTCTTATCGCCTCAGACCTATGATCGGTCATCCCTTTCGTTGACATCGCTTTTCCTCGTCGAAGGTTCCTTCCCTGCTCTACTATTGTTTTGGTATGTGATCGTTCCCTGATCCACTTTTTTCCCTTCTACGATCTTTCTCATATCTCCGACCAGCCATCCTTTTTATGGATGACATATTTCTTGGATGAAGGTTCCCTGCCCTGTTCTCTTCTATTATTATTTTTATATGTGATCCCTTATGTAACCTTTCTCCTAGTGTGATGCAAAGGCTTATACTGCTCAATTATGATGGGACCATTCCTTATTACATTTCTCTCTCTCTCTCTCTCTATATATATATATATATATATATATATATATATATATATATCATCTTCCAAGTCTCCTTTACAGGACACCATTTTGTGAATGCCTCCATTTGTCTCCCTTTCCACCTTCCTCGGCAATCTACATTGGTTGTAGCACCCTAGGATTATGACAAAGTGCAAAGGGAGGTCCACATTAGGACTTAATTTGAGCATTTTATTATAAGTATCATGCTAACATGGTAACTATGTATTTAATGGTCAATGAATATCATGCAATGAATGGTACATAACACTACAATGTTCACATTGTAGGCAATGTCCGAAACGAAACAAGAAACATTGCCTAAATGTTATTGCCAAGAAGAAACCATCATTAAAACTTTTTGGACGGAATGAAATCTTGGATGTTTTATGTTTGCAGTAATAACCAAGTGGGTAACATGTGATGTTTAGTTCTTTTTTCTTTTAATTTATTTCTCTAAGAATAAATAAATTTTGAATCTCTTATATGAATCCAGATTGAAGCTTGTCAATATTTTTTTGTTGGATGGATGGACCTATTGAAACTCATTATAAGAAGGTCATCAATGGACTATTACGTAAGATCAATAGATTGGAAAGATAAAACCTGAAGATCGGTGCTCAATCATTTTGGAAATTGACCACCTTCATTTTGCTTTTGGTAATAGTAATTATAATGTTATCATAACAACATGGGTATGTACTAAAAATATGGAACAATGTATGTTGAACCGCTAGAATGGAACAATGTATGATGGACAATGAAACAATGTATGTTGAACTAGTAGCTAGAATGGACAACTTATGTACTTATTTTATGTATTCAGAATGAAAATACGAGCATCTATCATCTTAGTTATACTAAGAAGATGATTTTGATGGCATTGGATTCGTTGAGATCTTGATGATGGTCATTGCATAGTGTTCATAATTAATTTGTATGGCTGGGAAGTGTGGGCATTGCAGAACTGTGCATTCCTTTAATTATACTCGTGACGGCTGTGAAGTGTGGGCATTGAAGTTTGCTGAAGTCATGGTTATTAGGATCCCAATCCGGATAGTAAGATCTTATGATCCTTCGGATAAAAAAATTAACTCAGTCCTATCTAAAGGATCTGAAATGTAGGATCTATACCGAATTTATAGGATCTTACAATCCTACGATATTGATACAAATTTATTTATTCAAATAAAAAATAAAAGTAAACATTTGAGAAACATTAGATTTAACTATTTTATTTATATATATTGTCTATGTTAGTCTCACTTTCATGAATTTTAATATCTTCTAATAATTTAATATTATGTTATGAATCTAATACTATATTATCTTACATCAAAATTATTTTTTTATTATTGCACGTATACTAAGAATTATATTGCACTTTAATAAATATTATAGTTCATTAAGATCAAATATTATATATTATTATTATTTTAGTATTTTTTAAATAATATATCATATTGTCTTCCGGATGATATAAAAATTTTATTAGATTTGAAAATATGAATAAAGTATTAATGTTCAATGTTTAATTAAATTATATATAAACATAATATTTATGAATAAATATACTACTTTATTATTTTATATTAAAAAAATAATATTTTATTTATGAGATAGGATCTTACGATCCGATCCTAGGATCCTACGATTTTCGATCCTCGAAGTCTCTTACGATCCTACCTCGAAAAGTAATTCTAACAACCTTGGCTCAACTAATCAAAGTTCTTGGTGTACTTCATTGGAATCCATGTACGTCGGTTGGTTTTGTTCCAGCAGTATATATGTTTCGCCTTCCGTCTTTCCTTTAATCCATATTTGCCGGCTGATTTGGTTGCACAAATATAGGTTGTTAACCAGCAGGCCCTCATGATTGTAGTATATATGATACTGTCTATGGTAGAGTATGGTTCTCATGTTTATGCAGTTGAGCCTTGTAACTAATGCATAGTCATGCCCTATATTGTCATCTCAATATTGTAAGAGAGCAAAAGAAAACATTGTCACAATCTCTATCAAATTAAACAATGGAACTGAGGTACATGTTCACGCTGGAAATAGCCATGACCAAATGAGATTAATGGAGAAAGAGCTAACTTGACAATTCAATGCTCAACATTTTCTACAATTCAAAATTCACTTGCCCTAATCATGCTTAAGCAAATCCAACTGAGATACATTAGAGCTTAAAGAAATATAGAAATCTAGTAACTTCACACATGCAACAAAGGCAATAATCTTTCTGCCACAACATTAGTTGTCTATGAGATACGATCATCTATGGAAAACACCATGTAAAGGATTTCCAACGAAAAGAGCTAGTTGCCTCTCATTTTAATTCAAACAGAGCCACCTATGGAAGACAAAGAGGAAATCAAAGAATGGTAAAAAAATCTATTAGTTCTGGCATAAATCATTTTCTAAAGCTGTTTATGACAATGATACACTTAAAAATATATATTTGCTTTCCAGTATTTGCTTTCTCTTAGTCCAGAGCTATCAGTCTATATCCTGTCTCCCATTTCAAACAAAAGCCAGGTGCAGAAAGACAAAGAGTAAATCAAAGAATGGTAAAAAAACTAAGATGCACAACAATCATCAAAGAACGTACCTATTATATTTTATTGGGTATTGCGAACTTGATGAACTTTTGTTTTCTCAATTTGTTGCTCCTATGTAAATAATATTAAGTAGAAAATTAACATTGACAAATATTTCTTTAAGAAATATAAAACTATAAGAAATGGTAAAACTCAATTGTATTTTTTTAATTGGCAAGAAATCACGTAGTGTCCTTGTTTCAAACAATAACTACATCTCCTTTAATATATATATATATATATATATATATATATATATACATTGACGTATTAAATAAATTAAATATTAAATAATATAAATTACCTTAAATTAAATTTGATAATAAATTAAATATGATGTTATTAATGATGTTGTGAAAGTTAATGTCTTCATAATGGCATTAAAACAAATTAAAGTGAGAGTTGCACCATAAATAATGAAGTAAAAAATTTGACAATTAAAAAAAAAGATAGAAGAAATGGTGGAAGGAGAGAGCTCCAAAATTAATTTAAAAAACGTCATGTTAAAGTGAGAGTTACACCACAAATAATTAATTGAAAATTTTGATAATTGAAAAAAGAAAAAAAATAGAAGAAATGGTTGAAGGAGAGAGCTCAAAATTAATTAAAAAATGTCATTATGCATGACTTTATATTATATATAGATTACAAATTGATTGTAATATGAGCATGCATCAGTTTCATCATCAAATGTACAAGAGGCTTTAATGGGTATGGAACTGATTTTAGAATTTATTACATTACTTATTTGAGGAGTCGTGACTAAAAACGATAATTATAGCAAAAGGAAAAAAAAGATAATTATAGCAAGTTATTTAATGTGCTGTTGGACACAAGAAAAAAAATAACAAAGCTTCTATGTAATAATTACAATAATGAATTGCGATATCAACAGACATGAGTTTGTACAGGAGATTTTAAGGGGCATGTAACCGACATTAGTGTTTCAAAAATATTACTTATTAGACAGCCATGTGAACAATCATTCACTAAAAAAGAAAATAGCAAAGCTTCTAAAAAAATCGTAGAAAAAAAAATAAGGCCTCTATGAATTTGGAGAAGTTTGAAAGTGTCACTTGTGGCTAAGCTTTTATATAAATATAATATTTTCTTTAGCACATCTTATTTAATCCCTGACTGGTCAAAGTCAATTGCTTTTGTATAGTTCTGCATTGGCATGTATCACGTGTACAGAAAAGAATGATGGTTTATATATCACGTGAAAAAGAAAGAAAAAAACTAATGCGATCGATCCATAACTAAAAAAATAAACTGATCACCGAAGAGCATGTGATTGTAATACTGGAAAAAAAGGAGATCGTGGTCCATCACAGGTGATTGTATACTATATTATATATTATATTATCATAATACATTATACATACACGCAGTGAGAACTCCAAAATGAAAGCTTAACTTTCGATGCTCGAACAACGAACAAGATGGACGAAAATGAAACAACGATGGGTTGGTGGACGAAAGAGGACTTCATCATCTGGTTTTTCTTTATCTTCCCGGTTGGTGAAGAACGACCGATGAGTTGGACATCTCTTGAATCATTGTCATCGTCATCTCAATCTTCCTCTCTATATAACCCAACGACGGTCATTTCTCCCAAAACATAGCGCACCAAGTTCTCAACGTGACTACAAAACGTGTCCCTTCCGATCTCAACTTAGCGCCATTCACTAAGCCTTCGTTGTCCATGGCGTCCGCTCAGGGTCCTGAGGCAGTGCCCCTGGCCGGGGACTTGTTGGCCGCTCAATCCCATGTCTTCCACCACATCCTCTCTCACGTCGGATCCTACTCCCTCATGTGCGCCGTCCAACTTGGGATTCCCGACGCCATCCACGCCCACGGCGGGTCGCTCACACTATCCCAGCTCGCATCCGAGCTCGCTCTCCCTGCGTCCCGAACTCCTAACCTCCTACGCCTCATGCGCCTCCTAGCACAAATGGGATACTTCTCCGTCGAACAGAGCGCCGACGGCGAAGAATCTTACTCTATCACGGTCAACTCCAAGGTCCTGCTCAAGGGAAGCCCCAGCAGTCTCGCCTCTTGGGTCCTGGGATTCTGCAACCCCGACATGCAGAGGATGTGGCAGTTCCTGTCATCATGGTACAGGCAGGATAACCCTCAGACGACGATTGAACTGTGCATCGGGAAGCCCTTGTTCGAAGCGGCGAGCGACTGGCCCGAGTTCAGCAACTTGTTCAACGAGACGATGGCCGGTGACACGCGGGTCGTGGCCAAAGCGATGTTGGCGGAGTGCGGGGACGCGTTCCGCGGCCTCAGGTCACTGGTCGACGTGGGCGGCGGCAACGGCACGATGGCCAAAGCGGTGGTGGACGCCTTCCCGCACATCAAGTGCACCATCTACGACCTTCCACACGTGGTCGCCACAGTGCCCAAGAGCGCGTCCGTGGAGGCCGTCGGGGGAAACATGTTCGAGTACATCCCTCGAGCCGACGCAGTCCTCCTCAAGGTACGCGATGAATTTGACGTTCCTCAAGCTAAATTTTATCACGTAAAGTATAATCAGCATCTGCATCAATTTGAGAATTAATATGTTTATCGTATGCATGCATTACACGCGGCGCCGGCCGGTCACAGCTGATCCTGCACGATTGGACCGACGAGCAGTGCGTGAAGATACTGAAGTTGTGCAAGGAGGCCATCCCCGCGAAGGATGCAGGAGGGAAGGTCATGATTGTGGACATCGTGCAGGGCATGCACAAGGAAACCCCCGCAGTGGCGCAGACGAAGATGTACTGGGACATGATGATGCTGGCGGCGACCGAAGGGAAGGAGCGAAGCGAGCAAGAGTGGGAGAAGCTCTTTATGGACGCAGGGTTCAGTGACTACAGGATCACGCCCTTGGGGCTTCGCTGCCTCATTGAGGTCTTCCCTTAATTCATGAAACATTCGTTGGCTCCGTACCTAGCTATCAAAATATATAATTATATTAAAAAAAAAGCTATTTGTGTTTCGGCCACAAAAAAGAGTGAGGGGTGAAGATTTTTATCTAGCTACGAAGTTGTTGACTATCCATGTATGCAAAACTACGAATGGAATGAAAGCATCGTCGAGTTTATTATATATGAAAAGCTTATGTGCATTTAAATTTGCGAAATATCGTGATCAAGTAAAGAAAAGTCTAAACAAATGCATCCAACAACATGAGAATAAATGCATGATACTACAACAATTTCCACCTGCCGTGACGTTTTGCATAAATGGAAAAAGTCACGAACATTTAAGACCTTTCTTGACAGGTAATAAATGTTACTGATAAATAGAAATTAGTGACGTCTAGTTAATTATAACTAGGGCAACCGTGGGATTAGATCTAAAAGCATCATGTTTTTTTTTTTTAAATAATCATAACCATGTTTTAGAGAATTTTTCCGCTTCGCAACAGGTGCTCGCGAAAATTCCTAAGAGAAGTTTCGATGGTGCATCGCAACCAGAGAGCACACCGCGTCGTTCCCATCTCAAAAGATTTGTACTGTTTCATTTGCAGTTTCTAATTTTTTTGATATTCTGTGGTTCGATTTGGTACTTTTGTCTCTATTTGATTAAAAATATGAGGGGGCTTTCAAGGATTTCTTCTTCTCTTCTGATTAGTTGGGTGGAATTAATAGTCTTTAGTTTTATTGTCATTTCTGTTTGCAGATTTTTTATTTTTCAGCCATCTTTTAGCTAAAACTAGCAAACACTCTCGTGCTTTGCGTTCTTTTAGATAAAACTAGTAAACATCCTGGCGCTCTGTGTAATTTTAATTAATTTGTAAATGTATAATAATAAAATAATTTATATTTTTTATTTTAATAATGTTAAATTATTTTGAAATATGTTATTTTAATACTTTTATAATAAAATAAATTTATGTTTTTATGTGTTGCAACGTCGACTCCACAGCTCCTTTGCGGGAGGAGCTTCACATCCGGTGCTCGCCTCAAGAGCAAGGTCGCAATCCTCAATGCCGTGATTTGACCTCTCAAGTTTGCCCTCCGGCACAATGATGCCACCCGACTCCTCCTCCCACCTCCCGTGCTTTAGCTTTGTGAGCGCGATGTGATTTATGAATGAAGTCAAAGAAAAATATTAAAATCATTCAAACAAAATATTAAAAAAATGGAAAGCAAATTTTAATATTCTACGCCTAAATAATAGTTAAAGATCATGTGATTAACAGATTTGATCTTTCAATCTAAAAAATAATTATAATTCTTCATATTAACTAAGAATAATTAATGAAGTTAAGTAAAAGTAAACATAAGATATGTGATTTATTAAATTAAAAAATAATCATGATTTGTCATCATAATTAAAAAGAAATTAATAAATTTAAGTCATCATAATTAATAAATTTAAGTTAAAGAGAAGTACAAAAATAATTCAAAAAAAAGGATAAAAAAAGAAAATGAAAATAGAAAAATGATAGATCTGATTGATGCATGAGTCTATAGACAATATCATTTTATTAGTCGAGTTGTGGGCTCGGGGTAAATTATTAAGGAAAAATGATTTCATTAACAGAATATATATAGTAATTTATTCAAAAACATAAGTATATTGTAGTTTTATATATGGTATACATCTTTTAGCCAATCGCCATTTCATTTTGATTTCAAATGCTAATTATTTTGTAAGAAAATATGACAGAGCATGAAGAACAATTTTGAAAATCAAGTTTTGATTAAAATAAGATTTTAATATTTTTAATCTATGTTAATATGATTAAAATATATTAAAATAGATGTTGTGACATATTTTTATATTCTGCTAACTTATTTTAATACGATTAAAATAAGCTGTAATATTTAATGTATAAAATATGGTTTTATGCATATTTTGTTAATATGTGAAATTAAAAAAAGTAAAAAAAATGAGGAAGGCCCAATATCATGTATGTTCGCCGAAGGCTGCATGGCCGGTATCGTCCGGTGGCCGCGCGAGCATCGTGCGGTCTGGCCGCAGAAGCCGTTGTGCGACGGTCATGTGTGCAGCCTGTCGACACCGTCTACGCATCCGGCCTTGTCGCCACCGGCAGTGGTGGCTACTAAGCAATAGTTGCTTCCTTCGAAGGAGAGTCATCACTGCGTGATAGACCGTCATCGCCGAACAATAGGACGCCACTGCTTGAGCTTGATCGTCGAGCGTTGCAGGGACGGCATAACAACTACGTTGATATCTACCGTTGAAACGCGCTCGCCGGCCGCCACTGCTAATGCACGGACATTGCCAGCCTCTGCACGACCGATCACCTCGCCGCCTCGCCATAGCATTGTGTGAACGCCAATAAATAGGATAAAAAAGATAAGTTTCATATTCTACTATATTTACTACAATCAAGTTTCATAACTTGAGTTGGGATCTCTTCGCGGTGCAGACCTCTGGTTCGTCTCTGACCCCAAAGGTAAGCGTTCGACTCCCGCCTTCTTACTCTACTCCAGTGGGTGCGCGGTAACATTCTGAGCTCGGTTTGCGGCAGCAGTGAGAGGGCTGCGAGGAGGTCCTCCATCAGGGAGGAGTGAAAGAGGGCGGCCGCGGCGGGGGGAAGGGAAGGAAGAATATCTACCATGGCCGGCCGTGGGGAGAACCCGAGGTGGTGTGGCTCGGAACATACGGCACCCCCGAGGAGGCCGCGCGTGCCTACAACGTCGCCGTGCACGATATCCGCGACGATGAGGCCATGAGGTCCCCGGTGCCTTCCTGGCGGTAGTGGGGAAGCGGAAGCGAGGAGAGGTTGTACAGGAGGCGGCATCGGAGGCGGAGGAGGAGAGCTCGAGCTCGTGGTCGTGCTCCAGGCGACGGACGACGCCACGGGGCACCAGGAGCGGATCTCGAGCCTGGAGACATTCCTAGGGACAGAGCACGAGATGGCGGCCATGGACGCCCTGGATGACCAAGATGAAGAAAATTCGCTGGCCGATGCTTTCGCGCGATGGTGTGAAAGCGGAAGCAAGGAGAGGTTGTCAAAATTACATAACCTTCACTCACTCTGGATTATAACATCTGAATCAATAACTTGCTGAGTTCTTCAGTGATGAGTTGCAAGAAAAGAAGAAGAAATCGGGAAATGAATCTGCTTTTCATTTCAGCTGAGCTACTGATTACAAACCCTCTTCATATTTTTATATGAAGTGAAAAACGATATTTACTCATACGGATATGTTACAGCGTTACCTACCGCTATATGACAACAACTAATGATGTATACATTTATCTACAATCGAACTCTGTTTGAGACAATAATCCCCCTCAAGTTGGGACCCCAAACAAGTCGAAAAGTCACAACTTGGAGCTAAGTTGATCATGTTGTCCAGTATCTAAAGCCTTTGTCAATAAGCCTACAAATTGAGATACATGAAACAACTTAACCTCTTGTTTTATATATTTGTCACGCACAAGTAACAATCAACTTATTTTGTGTAGTTCGTCAAATACTGGGTTTTCAGCAATCTGGATGGAAGCTTTGTTATCACAGTGTACTATGAATGGCTTTGTCAATGGCAATGATAATTATTTAAACAGTCTGTCTAACCAAGTGATTTCAGCTATAACAAGAGCAATGTTATGATATTCTGATTCTACTAAAGATCTAGAGACAACATCTTGTTTTTTCGACTTCCAATATACAAGAGAATTCCCTATTTTCACACAAAATGCCGATAAAGATTTCCTAGAGAATGGACAAGAAGCCCAGTCAGCATCACAATATGCTGTCAAAGTAGTATCCTACACAGAAGAGAATAAAATCCCTTTTCCTGGTGAACCTTTAAGATATCTCACAACCCACAAGGCAGATCCAATGTGATTCCTTTAGCATGTGCATGAACTGACTTAACAATCGAATAGCATAAGTGATATCTAGTCTTGTGTGAGTTAAATATAACAATTGACCAACAAGTTTCTAAAACTTCTCTGGACAATCAAGTAATGAATCAATATCAACTTTGTTCTTACGACCTACATCATATTCATAAGTTGTATACTTAATATTCTATTCTAGAGGAGTTCCAGTTGGCTGGTTTAGAACCAATAAGTCCAGTATCAACTAGTAAGGAGAGTGTGTGAGAAATATACCATCTTTTGATCTCAACACTTCCATGGCAAGAAAGAATATTAGAGGTCCCAAGTCTTTAATTTTGATTCTTGATTGGAGAGTTTCGTTTGCCATGTTATTAAGATCAAAACTATTCCCTGCAACTAAAATGTCATCCACATAAATCAATAACAAATCCTGCCCCTCTTGACTTTGTAAACAAGGTATAGTCATTTCTACTTTGTATAAAATCAACTTGTGTGAGGATTTCAGTGAACTTCAAATTCCATTGTTTAGAGGCTTGTTTTAAATCATATAAGGATCTTAAGAGTTTACATACTTTCCCTGAATTCTCCCCCTCACTACCTTCAGGTGGTGTCATGTAAACATTCTCAAACAAATCACTATTTAAAAAGGCATTATTAACATCCAATGAAATAACAATCATTGCTTTTGAGCTGCAACAGTCAAGAGAGATCGAATGGTGAGAGACTTTTCTACTGGTGAAAAAGTTTCTTTGAAATCAATTCCCTCTATTTGATCATAACCTTTGGCAACTAGTCTAGTCTTGTATCTTTCCACCTCACCAGTTGTTGTCAATTTCACTTTGTACCCATTTACATACAACCAAAATCCTTCTTTCCTGGAGGAAGATCTACTAGTTCCCAAGTATTATTACCCTTTAGTGCAGCTAGCTCTTCTTCCATAGCCTGAATCCACTTGTCATCTTGAACAGCTTGGTTGTAAGAATGAGGCTCAAATACAATTAATAGAGCTGATAAAAAAAGTTTTATAATGTGCAGAGCATGCCTGATAATTAAGATGGTTTTGTATTGGATGTGCAGAGGTAGAGACCTTAGCTGAAGAAGTAACATAGTCATGAAGCCATTGTGGTGGTCTAACTTGCCTCCTAGGGCGAGCATCTGGGAGAGTTGTGGACAACTTTGGATTACCCTTTGATTTTCAGGTAATATTGATGATTCAGAAGTATGACAATCAGGAGTATTTACTGTAACATCTGGAGGGGAAGATTATAAAAAAAAGTCAGCCCCATCTGAAGAGGATAAAGAATTAGGAATAATCTTATTGAATCCAATATTTGATGGAGTAGAATCTTCTACTATAAGATAAGAATCTTTTATATCTGAAATGTTTTTGTGCTTTACAGTAGATATTTCAAAAAAAGAAAAAACAACTTCCAGAAATTTAACATCTCTGCTGACATAAGTTTTTTCTATTTCTAATTCCAAAACTTTATACCCTTTCCGTGTCATTGAATAACCCAGGAACACACGTGGAAGAGCTCTTTTATCAAACTTATCTGGTATCAATTTATTTGTAGCAAAGCATAGACAACCAAATACTTTCAAATGTTTAACATCTGGAGGCCACTTAAAGAATACTTCATAAGGTGACAAATTATTTAAAACCTTCAGAGGGAATCAATTAATGATATGTACAGCTGCTTGAACACTTTTTCCCCAAAAAATGAATAGGTAGGCTGGATTGAAACATGAGAGATATTGCTACTTCAAGAATATATTTATGTTTTCTCTCAACTAAACCATTTTGTTGAGGAGTATATCTGCAACTAGTTTGGTGTATGATTCCTTTTTCATCAAATAAATCTCTACATATTGCATTTGAGTATTCTAATCCATTACTGATCTTACACTTGAACTCATTTCTGAGATTGATTTTCTGTCATGGATAGAAACTTTGATATAATTGAACTAGTCTGCTTTACTCTTGATCAGATAAACCCAAGTTAATTTGTTGAAACCATCTACCAGAGTAATGAAATAGTTAAAGCCATTGTGAGTAGAACAATTAAAAGGACCCAAGTGTCCACATGTATTAGATCCAAAGGATTCATTACAGAAGTATTGGAAGCCACAAAAGGCAATTGAGTTTGTCTAGCTAAAGGGCAAAGTTTACATTGTAACATATTTAGATGTTTACAGTCTTTGAAAAAAGAAATATATTATAATCTATCAGCTGGTAAATGTCCTAATCGTTGATGTCAAAGCTTTAAATCATTGATATCTATAGCTGCAGCTAATTCAAAACTTTTGAATTCCTCCTGAAGATAAGTATAAACTTCCTTTCTTTTCACCAATCTGCCTCTTCTTCCCAGCTAACTGGTCATGAGCATTCTAAATCTCTGGTCAGCTTACTAACAAAAATTATATTGAATTTAAAATCAGGTACAAAGAGTACATTGGTGAGTTTTTTTTTCCACATTTCAACATGAAAGAGCATTTATGTGTGGCATGAGACAAAGATCCATTTGGCATTGAAACTATGTTAGTATCAGATAAAGGTTCTATTTCATCTAACCACTTCAAATTGGATGTCATATTATTTGAAGCTCTAGTATCAATAATCCAACTATAAGTATCTAGAGATTCATGACCCGTACCTGCCATGTTTCCTATATGCTCAATAGAATTTTTTGATTGCTCTTTACTGACTAACTGTAGTATAACTTTATATTGATCTTCAGTAAACAGTGGTTTTTGGGTTTCTGACATAGGCTCTTCAACCTTCACACTTTATGTGCCTGCTTTCTGCCAAACCTGAACACTATTACTAACAGGGAATGGAGCTCTTGTCATGTTGAACTTAGAAGGATAGCCAATCAACTTATAACATTGATTCTTTTTGTGTCTTGGTTTTTTACAATGATCATAAATGATATAGTCATTCTTTATGGGTTTTCCTTGTTGACTTCTATTACTAAACATCGCCAATTGCTGATTGTAGCACTGCTGGCCAAAAGAAGTGATCTCTTTTGCCTTTGTTCTTCCTCAATTAAAAGAGAATATGCCTAATTAATACTAGGCAAAGGATTGGTTAACATAATATGAGTCCTTGCTTGATTGAAATCATCATTAAGTCGCATAAGGAACTTATAGAGTTTCTGTTGATTCTGAGCTTCAACATATTCTTTCAAAATATCTAAAGCAGACAATGATGGTAGCATAAGACTTAAATCTTCCCAAAGATTTTTAAGTTTTGTGGTGAGAAAACCTTGTACAAGTGAATTTATTTCACTTTGTACCGTATAAACTTTCATTGCATTATGTTTTTCAAATATTTCCTTAAGATCTGCCCATATATCACTCGCACTATGAGTGTATGAAAATTTGCCAATTAAACCCTTAGCACAAGTACTTCTGATCCATGATAAGACTAGTGGATTACAACGTTCCTACTGAAATGCAAAGATTCATCTAATCCATAGTGAACAATCCATTTACAAATCCATGTTTATTTTTTGCTAATAAGGCATTGTACAAGGAATTACTCCATTCAATATAGTTTTTAGATCCAGACAATTGTTCAGTAACGAGAAGCTATCCAAGTGAATCAGAAGCACTAAAAGATAAGGGAATAAAACAATCAATAGAGATCACCGATGTAGTATTAGAAGAAGAGACAGATCCATATAGCAACAGTAAGAGATATGAATAAGAACCCAGATTTGTAAAAATAGATCAAATCTCCAAGAGCAGAAACAGATGTGAATCAGAACTCATATTTGTAAGATGCAGATCAAACCTCCAAGAACTAAGATCCAGAGAGAGCACAAGAAGAAAAAACAAACCAGACAATAGATCGATGAACTAGCTATGATACCATGTCAAAATTACATAACCTTCATTGACTCTGGATTATAACATCTGAATCAATAACTTGCTAAGGTCTTCAGTGATGAGTTGCAAGAAAACAAGAAGAAATCAAGAGGCCATGGATGAAAATCACCTATATGCACGTTGTAGTAGAGACTTAGATGGCGGGAAAGCGCCAGTGCTGGAGGTGCGAGGAGAGCTCGAGCTCGGCATCATGCTCCAGGGCAACATAGTGGGATGCCGCCTTAGGGCTCCAAGAGAAGATATGGATCCTCGAGACGTTCATGGGGCCGGAGCATGCATGAGATGGTTGCCATGGACGCAAATCACTACACGATGTAGTGGAGACGGTGCTCTCATCTTTTAAACTTTCTTCCAAAGAAAACTGTTGTCGTTTGAAGTGCTAAAGATAGATGCTTTTGTGAAACTCTCATGTCATCTAGACTCTTTGGATGACAAAAGTAAATGCTTCATATTCCAAAATCACTTCATATTAAAAAAAAAATTAAAAAAACACAAATGAAAATATTGAGAGAAAAGATAGCTACTAATGCTTGATGGAGAATTCTTGTAGTTGAGTTTTATATAAATATAAGATATAAGATAAATGAGAAAAATAAAATATAAGATATAAAATTAGGGGAAAATGAGGAAAAAGGATAAATAACAAAAAAATGAGAATAAAGATAATTAACAATCTTGAGTGGAGAATGTTTTGAAGCTTTCATTGAGTTCAGATTTATACAGATATAAGATCTATAAACTTTAAATTAAGATATTAAATAGCTTAAATGTATTTTAATTGTTGTACTTTTAATATATAGAGATAAAGAGTTATTTTAATTGGTGTAATTTCAAGAACAAAATAGTTTCAAATAAAAAATATTAAATATTTAAAGTACCTTTTATTAAATTTAATAATAACTTAAATAGGATGTCATTACATATTGTGAAATTTAATGTTTTCATAATGTCATTAGTGGGAGTTACATCACAAATAATGAATTAAAATTTTTGATAATTCAAAAAAATGAGAAAAAATAGAAGGAATGGTGGAAAGAGAGAGCTCCAAAACTAATTACAAAAATGACATGATGCATGGCTTTATATATATATATATATATATATCATATCTAAAGATGTTTTATAGACTATTTTGAAAGTCCAAGGAACATACCAATGCATTGGTCGCTCTCGACAATCTAAATGAGGTGTGTAAAATCTCAGTTTTCATATGTAATTCCAGATAAGTTTATCAATGTATATTGAGTACTGCAAAAAAAAATCTGTGATGTTATTGTTGTATGTTGCATACTACATTTAGGATAATTGATGTCCACATAGTTTTATGTTGCACTCATTCTAGTAATTTACACCTCCCCAAAGACAATCATGAATCAACTTGGTGATCTTTCTGTTGCTCTAAAGGTCAGTAATTTATTCACATCCAAAATTTCAGATTATCTCATTTCTTATTTTTCTTTATTCACTAAAAAAATCCTTGCCATTCAGTCAGCAACATTTGAGTTCGCGAATTAACAGTTTTTATGATTTGGAAAAAAGATTTCTTCATTCTTGTAGGCCTAGGATGAAGTGAATTCACCCATAAAGAGTTGTCATTTCTTTTATGATACTCTCATTTGATATTCAACATATTCACTAGTTCTATTATCCTCCACAATTATTATCTCCTTTATTCCTATTTCATTTGTGTGTTTCTAATCTGTGGTTGCTTTCCATGGATGATATGTATTTGACAAGCAATTTTAGGGGGGACTCCTCAGGTGCCAACTCTCACATGAGATGATGTTCTCAAGGTTTTCAATGCTTTACCGGTTAAGCTTAGTTCTCAACCTATACAAATGTTGAAAAAGAAGTAAAAATAGTGGAAATGTATAAAATGTTGTGTACTAGAAAAAAAGCTAATGTTATGCTAGTTTACTTATAGGAAATACTCTTCTAATGTTGACAATATTGCTGAAAACATATACTGACACTACAAGAAAATGACGAATTTTCGACGGACAATTTTCGACGGGCAAATATCCTTCGCATTTTTTGACAAACATTGCGACAAAGTAAAATATCCTTCTAAAATATCGATGGTCAAAAAAGCCCTTCGATAGCACCGGCGAGATAAATCCGTCGGTAGTTTACCGATGAGTTTCGCCTTCGATATTATCGATGAAGGTAATGACGGGAGAAAATCCTGAAGGGACTTCTCGTCGGATGTTCTGATGGTGGCTCCCTGTCGAAGCCTTCGGTGGTACTTCACCATCGGAGCTTCCAGCGAGTTTCTATGGATCATTCAAAAATAGTGACGGATTTTGAGATTCGTCAGAAACTTGCCACCGATGAGAGGCTTTCCAATGATTGCTTTCCCATTGGAAAATTTGTCAGAAACTGAAATTTTCGACGGATTTCATGAGATTTGGCCATCGATAATCGTTAAAAATCTTGTGTAAGAAAATGGCATGGAAACGAAACGTTATCAAAGTGTGTAGGAATAAAAACAAGGGGTGGTTCGTACTATGGTGACCAATTTTTTCACTTCATGACACGGGTCGGAAGGTTTCAATCCTGGTTGACATTTTCGGAGATTTTTCTAGACTACATATAAACATATCCAAATCTTCACTTATCACCTTTGGCATGGATGATCTGGGTTGTCAAGAGTGCTCAACAGCACTACAAACACCACTTTGTGCACTTCCTATTCAATATCTTGGACTACCTCTCGCTGATAAAGCAATACTATCTTGAGATTGGATGCTAGTAATAGAACGAGTAGAACGATGACTCGTGGGGTGGAGTTCCAAACTTCTATTAGGAGATGGTCGACTTACTTTGTTGCGGTCAGTTCTTTCTGCTATTACTATTTATTTCATGTCAATCCTACCTCTTCCATGTTTCGTGGAAGGTCGGATTGATAAGTTAAGAAGCAACTTAGTTTGGAATCACTTGGGCACTAGTACCCAATGTTTTAGTGGCTTTTGGAAGGATGTTTGCAGGCCGACTTCAGAGGGTGGTCTTGATGTTCGTGACCTGTTCCGAACAAATGAAGCTCTCTTTCACTACAAGAAAACAAAGTATCTGTGACGGATAATTCCGTCACAGAATAAGTGTATTCCGTCACAGATGCTCTTCTGTGATAAACTTGTGACAATCTGCATCCGTCACTGATTTTTTACCCACAAAATGTATTGTGACGGATAATTTTCGTCAGAAAAAAATTGTGACGACTACAATTGTCACAAGATTAAAATATTTTTGTCACAAATACTTGATAAAATAATTAATAAAATGTGTATTCCGTCACAAATGTGATGTTTTTTTGACGGATTACTGACTATTAATTTGTGACGGATATATGTTGTGACAATATTTATGACAGATTTGTGACGATTATTTGTTATTATTTTGTGACGATTATGATTGTAATAGAGTTGTGACAAATTTCACGTCGACGTTTTGTGACAAAATTGTGATGATTCGTTATTAATTATTTTGATGAAATTGTGACAGAATTTTATGTAATTATTTAATATAATAAATTTACAGAATTTTTAGTGAATCAACAATTATGTGACAATTTATTTTTCCAATGTACTACTACACATAAATAATTATATAATAAAAATAATAAAATGCAAGATATTCATTTCTAAACATGCCAAAAATTCAAACATTTGCAGTTAAAATATTCAAAATATTGAATCCATTACATAAGTTTTGATTATCCAATTTTAAGAATGAAACTTTAAGCAAATTATAGTTATTCACTTTTTCCCTTGATTAATTGTGATCTCCTCTCCATATAAAAAGTTGGAACCTGTAATCAAATATATACATAAAATATTAAAATCTAATGATTTAAATATAGAAAGATTAACATAATGAAGAATCATAAAATAGTAATATATAAATAAGATAAATTACCTTACTGACGTGGAACATAATCTCCAGAAGATGATTGACTACTTGTTTGTTGAGTAATTTGTAATACAAGTGCATGAACACGTTCTTCCATTTTATCATTCACTTTTTTAATGCGATCATCTAATTCTTGTTGCAATTCTTGCCGCACTTCTTCACGCACTTCTTCTCTTATACGTTGCAAATCATTCTCAGTAGCAACATTTGAAGAAGAGTCACCCATGTGCTTTGATACGTCAGGACTCAAATTATTTACTAGTGATTGAGCATATTTTCCAGCACCAAATTCATATACTCTTCCTTTTGTTGGAGCTCCTACCGCATCAATCCACATAACAACATCAAATTCTGGTTGCGAGCTAACATCTGAACCATATTTGGTGTTAAGAGATGCATTGTAATCTTCCTAAATTCAGCACAAACATAGTATGTTAGAAAAAGTAACAAAATATATAAGGTGGATGAATAAATATTTTTTTATATAAAAACTTACACAAACTTTTTTTGATTTTCCATCAACATATTCACCAGTTTTTTCTTTGCCTCGACGCTTATGACAATGCTCAAAAACTTCATAGTCAGTTGGTTGTCTGCCTAACTTTTGTGCCTACAAAAAAAATAAAGCATGACTAGAAAATAGTGCACAACTTGAAAAAATTAAAAATATTCAAATAGTGTAGTTAATATACAAATCTTATCCGATGCTCTGTCATAGGTATGGAACCAGTGGTATGCTTTGTGATTCCACCCTCTTTCTCAGTGAGTCTATTTTGTTTTACAGCCTCTTATTTTTGTTGTCACTCATCTTCCATCCACAAATCAACCATGTCATTCCAAACACCTCCTCTCATCCATGATGGTCCAAATCCTTTGGTTTCACTTATATCCATCTTATTATGTCTCTTCATCACATGACATCTTGCATGATACAGTGTGGGAGAGTAGAGATCACCACACTTCTTAATAAATGCTTCCTTAATGAGAATATCTGATTGCCTTCACACATATCTTGCCTAAAAAATAATCAAATTAATGTTAAAACATTACAAAAATTTCTTACATGCAAATCACATTATTGACCTTGATTGTTAAATAACACCTTAAATGCATTCCACATTCTTTCACGAGTTTCTTGCGACACTTTTTTCCAACATATACAGGCAGTTTGCATAGAATCTTTCACTACCATACCAATTGTCCGAGTAATCGAATTAGGAATGAAACTACATGATACAATAAAAAAATCATTAGATGTACAAATGTAAAAGATATGTATAAACTTTAAAAAATAGCACAATAGTGAAAAATTAACCTGTCACAATTTAGTGTTATAAACATTCGATCAACTTGATTATTAGGTGCATCCATGCCATGATTTACACCCCTCATTCTTGATGACATGGAATCATCAAAATCAACTCCTACTTGATCTTCATTGTCAATTTGGTTTGCTTGTTCTTGAGCTAATTGTGATGGTGTTGGAGCAACCACATTTTGAGAAGTCGAACTTGTCGAATCCCTACCAGAATTTATCTCATTAGTTCTTCTGGAGTCAATGCCTCTATCACCAACACCTCTCCCTCGCCCTCTTCGTGAAGCTCCACCCCTCACCATTTTCCTACAAAAAAGAAGAGAAAATAAGTTAATTATATGAGAAATATGAATAAAAAAATTGCACACATAAAATTTAATAAGGTTTCTTTAAAAAAGTGAAAACATACAAAACTAACTTATTCATCATCATCATCACTAAAGGAAACAAAATCATCCTCCTCCTCTTCTTCCACCAGTGCCTCATCATCATCTGCGTCATCATCCTCATTTTCGTTCTTATCCTCTTCACTTCTCTCTTCTACTTCATTCACATAATCGAAGTGCCTTCCATCAACAAGGAGATTTGGCTCATCAAGTTCGATTGTTGGTTCAACTAAAATAGGAATAGACATCTCATCTTCCTGATAACAACCATCAATTGTAGAAATTGAGTCTTCATATTCTGCATCATATGAAGGAATGTCTATTCTTCCTCTTGACTTTGTTTTGCATACAACCCACCAATCCAAATTACTAATAAAAAATGTGAAAGATAATAGCAAACAAAAATTAAATATAATAAACATGATATAAATTCACACAATATTGTAGTTTATAATCTATAATAAAAATGCATAATTACATATGTTAGCATGTAATTATTTCATGTATATCATTGCAATTGTCCAAGATGAATAAAAAATGCATAATTACATATGTTACCATGTAACTTTTAAATAATGATATAAACATGAAATATATGCTAGCAATTATTAAACAAATATATAAAGTAATATAAACTACAACATTGTTACTTAAAAATATAAATAAATATATCATGCAAAAAGTTATTAAACAAATAAAACATATATAATAACAAATTATTATTATTGCATTTTCCATTCAAACCATAAATACATTTCAACAAAATTATACAATTTTCAGATATATTTAAAAAATAATAATTAAGAGATGATTTATCATTCAAATAAAAATTTTCTATAATTAAATAAGGAAGAAAAAGTAACACGTACCTATATCGAAATAATACCAAGCTTGAATTCTTTTCTTGAAAAATATACATTCAAATAAATTAATTTGTTATTTTTTATTAAAAATTTATAAAAAAATAAAATGCAAATGTCCCTGGCGTCAAGGCAGCTCCTACGTCAGGCGCTATGGCGTCAGGCGGCGCCTGACAGGCGGCGCCAGACGCTCGCATGGCGTCAGGCGGCGCCTGACGCCAGGCAGCGCTGCACGGCAGCCCGCGCTGCATGACGCAGGCTAGGGACGCACCTACACTTGTGTCGGCGGTCGGGAGAAGAAAAGAGAAAAAAAATACCTGAGATGAAAAGTTATTTGCCTTAGATGATTAGGTAATTCTTTATTTCTTTTATATAGTAATAAAATGATTTGGTGAATTAAAAAGATTTGTGATAATATTGTGACCAAAGATAAAATACATAAAGAAATGTGACCACAATGTGAAAATATATATTGTGACGATTTTATATTTATCACTTTTGAGTCACAAAAATATTTTAATTAAAATAGTGGTCACAAAAACGTCACAAAAATATGACGAATTTTTTATGAACGATCTTGTGACAAATATTATCGTCACATATGGGTAACTAAACTATCAAATTCATATCGGTCACAAAATTCTCACAAATTTATTAAATATTGTGACAAAATTATTTCGTCACAAAATATTCGTCACAGAAAGTATGTTTTCTTGTAGTGCTTGCTAATGGGCATGTCGCTTGATGGGTGATGAAGAGGATATTTGGTATAGTGTGATTTTTGCATGTCATGGGAGAACCGTCTCATGGGAACCACGTTTGGTATTACCATCTTGGCTCTTCATCCTATTGCAGAGGGTGACATCGGTGCTCTTCAAGATCTGTCAATTTCTATCCACTTGTTTGGGTAACGGAAGGCTTTTTCTATTTTGGAAAGATGCGGCATCAATGGCTAAAATGTTTCGAAGCTTGTAAGCCCTTGCTCTGGACAAGCAGGCATGTGTGGCAGATTGTTGATCATCTACTGGCCACTCCAATGGGGCATTGGTACCCCCTTTCTCAACTTCTCTGTCCGATTAATCAATCTCCGATTTCATCAATTTACTAGGGATTATTGAGTGTAAATAGTTGACGATAAGAGCTGAGATTAAGCATCAATTTACAAAATTATTACATTCAATGATAAGAGGTAAAATCCTGAGCTAAATATGCGTGTAGAGCTAAATAAGGATTCATGGATTTGGTCCTTGGAAATTTCGCGGGCCAAAAATGCATATTTAGCTCTACATGCAGTAAACAAGTCAGGATGACAATGAGCTAAGAATTGGTTGTAAATTGCTTTGAAAGCACAGGATGCCATTAAAGATAAAAAATATTTGCATGTCTGATTCGTCGGAGGCGTCTTCTCAACAAAAGCTATCACAAAAGGTGGCTGCCTATATATGATGATTTTTGCGCCCTACGTGAAGATGCCGAAGAAGACATCAATCACTTTTTTTTAGTGCTTTTGGCAAGGGAGATGTGGCTTTATATATATATAGAGAAAAATGATACCAATGGTTAGACATGTCTTCTATGACACATTTTTTGCAACCATTCAGACAAGGAGGCAAACATCAAGAAAGTTCAAGACGTAAAAAGTTGTTACCAATTGTTGTCATTTGGGCAATTTGGTTACAGAGAAATGCTCGTGTCTTTAGGGATGAACATTGCTGCATGGATAATATTACATTTGATGCTTTGAGCATGACAAAGTTATGGTCGGATGATTGATGCACATTTGGTGCTTGGTGTTAGTGCTCCTTTTTTATATAATTTTTACTGTATGTAATTTCTAAATTATCCTCTCAATAAAATCATATGCCTACATCTTGTTAGGGATCCTCCCATATTTCAAAAAAAGAAAAAAATGTTCACTTCTATATAATCATACTAGTCTAAGTTTCTTATTTCTTCCCAACTGTTTTATTACTTACATGAGGTTTTTTTTGTTTCTCATTGTTAAAACTCTATTTTGTATTGCATCTTTCGGATGATCATTGGATTTAAATTTGCATCTATGTAGATTCCTTTCGGCAGAAATTTAACTTGGAAAGAGGAACAAGAACATGAAAAGTGTGCTAAAACTACCTGAGTGCTGAATACTCTGGATACAATCCATTTTGTTTATGTTGGGAATTCAATGTATTTCACTGCTATATCTGAACAAATCATATGTTTGAGATTTTATTTTCAGCATTATAAAAGGGAATAGTGAA
The DNA here is from genome assembly GCA_030549335.1 of Pontederia crassipes. Lineage (NCBI taxonomy): Eukaryota > Viridiplantae > Streptophyta > Magnoliopsida > Commelinales > Pontederiaceae > Pontederia > Pontederia crassipes. The sequence continues at coordinate 34,326,356 of CM060191.1, read as the reverse complement.
ATTCTATAGTGAATTTTTAAAAGCGATATTTAGATGTTGTTCATTGTATCTTTAAAATGTTTTAATTAATTATCAAAATATTGTTTAACTTTGAAATATCATTAATAGTATCCTTCCTGCATTTACACCTATAATCCTCCTTTAAACGTCAAAATGGTTTGTGACATTTAAATGTTATGAATGATTAATGTTTATACATCACCTTTTGTGACGTTTAAGTAACGTTTCAGATTTCTTATTTGATGTTCTGTAACATTTAAGTGTCACATATTTATGATTATTATGTCACCTAACGTTTAAACTAAAAGTAAATGTTTTATGACGTTTAACTATTTGGTGACATATTTTTATTGGACGTCACCATATACTTTTTGTAACACGTTTTCTGGGACTTTTGTTGAGTGACATTTAATGAACATTACTAATACTCTTTTGTGACGTTTATCTAAGCTTTGGTGATATTTAATAAATGTCTCCAAAAGACATTTTTGTTGTGGTGTTAATTGCAAAGTATATTAATGTTTTAATTTATTGACATGTAGAAATGATATTTCCACCAACATACACGTCCATTCACTTTTTGTAATTGAATCATTTTTTCCATTTTTTGTGAGGTAAATCTATAAAAAATATTACTTTTTTGGTACTCATAGTTGTCTAGATTGAAAATGATAATCATGGTTTCTTTTGAAATCTACATCGATGTCATTCATATTTCTTCTTTTTTTTTTTTGCATTCACAAACATAATGATAATAAGAAGTATGAAAATTTAAAGAGGTGTCTTTCAATTCCAAAAGTTTATAATGCGAGATATTTGATTTTAAGAAATAATTATGAGAATATCTAGTTTTACAAAGTAAACATGAGAATGCTCAAATAGTTCTTTTCATTCTTCTTGTTAGATAGATGAGAAATAAAGTTCTTATCATTTAAAGACCCTTTTTAAATAAATATTTTATTGGTGTAATTCTTCCAACAAAAGTCATAAGAAAGAAAGTGTATTCCATCACATATGCTCCTTTGAAAAGATCTTGTGATAGTATGCATCCCTCGTTGATTTGACTCACAAAATTGTGTTATGGCAATTTTTTTCGCCACAATGTTCCTTGTGATGGCTACGATCATCAGAAGATTAAAAAATTTCTATCACAAAATGTTGGTAAAAAATGAAAAAATGAGTATTCTGTCACAAGCATGATGATTTTATGATAGATTATTAATAAAATAATTTGTGATATATATATATATATTGTGATGATTTTTATGATACATTTGTGATGATTAGTTGTGATTATTTTATGAAAATTATGATTGTGGTCAACTTGTGACAAAGTTTGCATCGATGTTTTATGATGAAGTTTTAATGCTTCATCATCAATTATTTTGATGGAATTGTGAGAGAACTTTATGTAGTTGCTGTGATAAATTTATGTCAATTTTTTATGAACCTTTGTGACAATGTTTTTTCAGAATACGCCACCGCACATAAATAATTATAAAAGATCATATAGTGCAAAATATTTAAATTTCTTATATTTCTAAACATGCCAAAAACCATATAATTCAAAATCTTATAGTTAAAATATTCAAAATATTAAATCCAATACAAGAGTTTTGAATATTCTAATTTGATGATGAGACTTTTCAGCATAATGTAATTACATACCAAAAACTCTTCACATTTTCTCTTAATCAATTGTGATGACCTCCCTAAATAAATAAGTTGAAACTTGTAATCAAATACATGAATAAAATATTAAAATCAAGTGAGTTAATTAAAGAAACATTAAAATAATGAAGCATTATAAGAAAATGACATACGAATAAAACAAGTTACCTTACTAAAACAAGTTCTCCTCTTCCTGCAAGTTGGCCTCCTTTATGCCTCCAGATACGTCACATTGCCTCTTGACGATTGCTGGTCAACCCCTCTTTTTCCTGAGACATTCTTTTCTTTTTATATCCTGGTATAACTTTCATCCACCATTGGATCGGTGACACTTGTCCCTTGTATAACATCTATTTTTTTAGCCATCTTCTGATACATCACCTTTTTGTCTTTTGATTCTTTCGATTCCTCTTTCTTTCCTTCATCAAGCAAGTGGATGTGTGACACCTGTCCTAGTGCCTTCATTCATTTATGTAAAATCTATCTTGATTGTCTATGCTCATCAGATGACAGCTTGTCATATGTCATTTTGCCTTTTTCTGTTAGCTCAATTTCTCCTTCTCAGTGGCGTCAAGTACTAGGGACTCTTAACTTGGCTGCCGAAGACCTCCATGCAGCGTGAGGGTACCTGCTGAAAGATAAAAGTTTATAAATTTAGAAAAAATTATTTATGTTTTCAGCAAAGAGCTAAGATGATATGGAGATTTCATATATCAAGTAAAATGTTAAAAATATAGATTTTATGTTATTTAATTGCAGCGTAAATTAAGAAAATCATGCTTCTACCCTAACAATAATGAGTAAGAAATCCATGTCATCAGTGAGGAGTACATCCGACTCCGCCCCACTAACATCATCAGTTCTAGGACCTTACATCGGAAACATCTTAAGTTTGGCGAGCCGGCACCGATAGATCTTGACGATGGAGATGATACCACAGATAGAGAACCAGCGTCAATGGACACTCAGGACGTACCGGAGGCTAGCCCTAGCTTCCCTCTATCCTCAGCACCCGCTGAGCAATATTGAATCTTCCCACTCGGCTTCATATGGCGCCTATGATTTCACGGCCCTATCACAATAGGTGGATGTCATAGATCATCGCGTGACCCAGATGGATCATCGTGTTAGATGGATGGAGCCAGACTCCCGATATCTTGTTAGCTCGCTACAGGCCTACTATACATTGCAGGAATTTATTCTACCAGTAGCTTGTGAGGATGATAGTCCCGATGAGATGTAGTTGAGTTGTCTTCCTCTTTGATGATGTCAAAAGGGGGAGAAGTTTGGGACGATATTATGTATTTTTAGTTTCTTTTAGTTCGATGTTCCTTAGTTGCTATGTGTTTGTACCAGTGTCGTGCACCATTTTGTAGTGAATATAGTCACATTTATTAGTGCATGAACACACGATATATGTATCGACTATGGATATAATGTGATGACTTTTTCTTCATGATGAATGTGCGTAACATTTGATTTCATATTTTGCTTTGTTGATGTCATATGTTCACATTGTTTCATATTATTATGACAATATACAAAGCCACTTATTCGGGGGAGGGGGGAGGGGGGAATATGAAATATGCATGAATGTAAGGGGAAGCTAGCTTACTACTTACTCTCTATACTTACAATTCATTTTTTTCTTTCTAATTTATGATAACAAATTAAATTGGACATAAAAGTTATTAATCTATTAGCAAGTGATGATAATGCAGGTGTAAGATTGATATGACCTCATTCGAAAAAGAAATTGTCAAATTAAATCATAAAGATAAAGATTCAGCACACGATTGGTCGACCGGCCATGGCGATCGGTCGATTGATATTAAGCAGAAGAAAGTTGAGATCATATCGATCGATGGTCCGGTCGTTGCACTGGTCAACTGATCAGTATAGGGATGAATTCCAAAAATGTTGAGACTATACTAGTCGATGTTCCGGTCGTTAAACCGGTCGACCAATCAACAGAAGAACACATTCAAGAAATGTCGAGACTATACCGATCAATTGTTCAGTCATTACATCAGTCGATCGGACAGCGGACAAAATCACAGATATTCCACAACGATCATATTGATCGGTCGATCAGCTCATTAAAGTGATCGACCGATCACAGTGACAGATGAAAAGTAATGGATACTTTTCAAGGAGAAAATTGTAGAAGAATATTTGGACGAAATTTTCACCCGCGAAAGACTATAAAAGGAGTGTCAAAGTCTGAAGAAAATTCATCCAAACAAGAAAGATCCTTTCTTTCAAGTTCTTAAGCCCAAAGTTGCATATTCTTTCCTTTTCTCTTCAAAGTTTTGAGTGTGAGAAAATTTTGTAAAAGAAGAGAGTTTAAGGGAATCATTGTTCTCTGATATAGTGAGATTGAAAGCTCGTTGTAAAACATGTGTGCCTTGTCTCTTGAGTGGTGGTGTAAAGATAGTTATTCTCTCTCTACAAAAAAAGAGAAAGATAGTGAATCTCCGACGGTCTCGAGGTCGAGAAGTCGGAGCGGGACGTAGGCTAAAGAGTTGAGGTCGAACCTCGTCAACATATCGTGTATCTCTGTGTTTGCTCTTTTCCCTCCCCCCTTTTGGTACTTTCGATCCTACACGTAACCAGTACAGGACTCTTGTATATGTTTGAAATGTCCACATTTAGTATGATTTGAAGTATGCATGATCTTAAATAGAATTAAAACATGCAATATGTATTGAATGATTGTATGTATTGATAAATGTAAAATAAAAGACGGATTGATGAAGGTTAGTGGGAGACCAAGACTCCCCTTGAGGAAATAAGATGTGGCTCTCGGGGAACACCAAGACCCCCTTAAAGGGGACAATGTGTGACTTCTCATAGGACAAAAAGATCTCGATAAAAGAATTAAGGGAAGACAAAGATCCCCTTAGATGAGATGGTTTCTCGTGGAACAAAAAGATCTCAGTAAAGGAACTAGGAGATGACCAAGACCCCACCCTAGAGTGGACAAGGTGTAGCATTTTTAGAGACCAAAACTCCACCTAAGAGTGGACAAGGTATGGTCTCCAACGGGACAAAAAGATCCTAGCTTAGTTAAGTTAAGATCGACGAGCCATTATGGACTTCTCAATCAACAAGATAAAAAACTATCTAAATAAAGATAAAAGACGAAAAGATGTGAGTCACTTAAAAGTGACTATAATGATATGACTTGGAACATAAAGATGACAATGTGTATGCACCTATGAGGATGCAGAGGAATGTTCCATAGCCATATGATGTTAAAGATAAAGATGATAAATGTTAAGCAAGCTAAATAAATAATATGACTCGGTATATTGTTTGATGATGAAAATGCAAGCACATAAAAGATGATAAGATATGTCCTTGTCATATGATGTTATGAATGAAGATGTTAAAGTAAAGCAAGATAAGTTATGATTATGATTTAGCACAATGATAAGTTATGATATAATATTACATGTTTATCTTATCTTGTCATTATGATATGTTCACATGTCATATAGTGTGTATAAGTAGCTCATAGTATGCATATGATCTATGTTTCATTATGATACAATGCATATGTCATGACATGTAGAAAGTATGTTATTGGGATCATAGCATGCATGCTCAACATATTCTAACGGAAGAAATTCTCTGCATCCCATGAATCCGTGTAGGTATAGACGAAACTTAGGCTCGGCGGTGGAGGCCTCGTGACGGAGACATTGCATAGGCAACGGTCGGGCTACGACCCAAGTTATTTTATTATGATGAACTCTTTTATGAGTCAAGTATGTATGACTTATGGGTCTTTGAGTTATGAACTCACTTATTTATTATGAAATATTAGAGCCTATTTGGGCTCATAGACTAGATATGTATCTTGGGATTTTATATGTTTAGAAGTCTTCTGTTGTTTTATGTTATTGATGTT